>BPLR01012973.1:0-23725 GCA_021605095.1 Caerostris extrusa | reverse complement strand
TATTACGTATTGCTATTCAATTATTACCGCATGGTTGAATTCATGCTCTTTTGTGTTTTCTGTAAAATAAGAACATGACATAATTTTTCAAACAACGTAAACAATTTAAGAATTTTTTAAGCATATGGCTTGAAGTACCTATTATTTTAGAGTTGTTTAAAAACAATTCTGAGTTTTCGATAACATGAGTAATTTGCACAGAAAAATACCACAAAGAACAATTTATAGAATATTATGATCTTATTAGAAAAAGGATTTAGGTCTGTGTCTTGGAAAATTTATATATGCAGCAAAAAAAGAAAAAATTAGATTCCAAAGAATGTAAATTTTGAATGATAATCATTTCTTTCTGTACTATTAATGTAGGATGAAAATGGATGACAGAGAAATGCATTTAGTTATAGTGAAAAAGCGAATTTTATCCTCAGAATTTAATGTGAATAGATTCTTCTTCTTTAAGTATATATAAGTATATGTGATGTAACTGAAGAATACTTTTTTTTACAAAGGCCAAAAGAAAAACTTTATACTTAATGTCCTTTACCACAATAATAATCATTTTTGCCCATTGATGCCTCAATTAAATGCTCGGCAAAATTTGTTTCTGCAATACTTAAATAAATTTATTTTAATTCATATATCCATTGTAGTTCAGCTATTTATAAAAAGAATTTTTAATAATCTAGAGCTAATTTTGAAAAAATATTTAAGAATTTTAATATAATGCACATTATTATTTTAAATATAAATTAATTATTTTTTAAATATTTTTATAAATATGAAATGTCTTTGTTGTTTAATTGGTCAAAACAAAATAAGAGCATGTTGTTTTTTCAAAATGGCAGTTAATTATAATTACATTTTATGAATTATAATTAATATTATTATTATGATAATTTGAATTATTCCAATTATTAATAGTATTACAATAATTTTGGTTATGGTAATAACTACTGACGCTTTTTCTAAACAACGTGTATGTATTGTTAATTTTCATCATATGTTGTCATTGTAAACAAAAAAAAAAAAAAATTTAGTTCAAAAAATCTTTTAACTCAGTTATTTATAATGATTTCAATATTTTGTAACCAATTTTTGAAATATATAAATACTTAATTTAATTCACACAATTTTTTTTAAATATTAACTTATTATTTTAATAATATTTAAAAAAATAATACTCTTTTGTTGTTTAAACTGTCAAATAAGTGAAAATGTTTTTTTTCAAATGTGTCTTAATTACATTTGAATTTTAATAATTATATTTATTATTGTAAACAATTATTGCACAAAATTGAATTTCTTTTCCAAATATTACTAATTTTCTTTAATAAATGCTGGTCTTTCTTTTTAATGTATGCAAATAAATCTAATTGCAGCAGATTGCACTTTGTATTATGATATTAAAATTCCCTTACCTTTATCTCGTGCTGGCTTGGCAACATTTTCTACGTACCATGGCGTACATCCCCTTATTTACTTACATGCTGCACATTTCCTTCTCCATCCCCGAGATTTTCTTATATTTAAAAGCAAAAGAAGATTTTTGATGCTCACCAGAATGGCAAGAAAATTGAATTTGCGGAATATGTTTCTTTTCGCTAAAAACCGACAAACGCAAACACTGCTTAGAAACTAACGTCTCTACTTAAAGCGTGAAACAAGGAAAATATATCAGCTTAGCCTCCAGAAGAAGTAATTCAATTATTATTACCGCATGGCTGAATTCATGCGCTTTTGTTTTCTGTAAGATAAGAACATGACATAATTTTTCAAAAAACAACGTAAACAATTTAAGAATTTTTTTTTGTATATGGGCTTCAAGTACCTATTATTTTAGTTTTGTTTAAAAATTTTTTTTTTCATGTAAAATATTCTGGGTTTTCGATAAATCAGTAATTTGCACCGAAAATACCACAAGGAACATTTTATAAAATATGATGATCCTATTAGAAAAAAGGATTTAGGTCTCTCTGGGAAAATTTATTTTGGAGTATTATATGTAGCAAAGAAAAGAAAAATTAAATGCCAAAGAATGTAAATTTGAAAATGATATTAATTCATTCAGTACTATTAATGTAGGATGAAAATGGATGATAGAGAAAATGCGTTTAGTTATAGTGAAAGAATTTTTTCCTGAGAATTTAATGTGAATACATTCTACTTCTTTTAACTTTATATAAGGACATGTGATTTAACCGAAGAGCATTTATTTGAAAGACCAAAGTAAAATATAATATTTAAAGATATTTACCAGAGTGATAATCTTTTTTCACATTGATGTACTTAAATACATGGAAAAAAATTTTGTTTTTAAAACTTAAATAAAATTATTTTATTGCTATATTCAATTATAAATATTTTATTTAACTGAACTTGTTATTTTTGGGCTCTCGAGGATTTAATAAGATTTTAAAAATGAAATGACACTCGGTGCTTCATTTTTGTCAAAGGAATATTACATTTTTATGAAATACTTGTTAAGTAATTTATATATAAGGTAAAATAATTGAAACTCTATTGTAAATATAATAATATAGCAAAAAAGGACTTACTGATATCTGCTAAAAAACAAAAATGTTTTCTATTGATTTAAAAATACTTATCGATAGAAGCTTCTATATGCTATCTGTATTTATTTATTTCCGATTGTTAAAAATTTTTATTGCTCTGAAATAATTTCACTTACCTGTATTATTAAATATTCCGGAAATAAGAATTCATTTTGAAAATGCTTCTCTCATTGAACAGTTTTTAAAGGGAAAAAATGTGATTTTCTTAAGGTACAGAGGGTATTGAGACAGTCTTGTAACTATATTGAGTAAAAAATTTGAATTAAATTTAAGTAAGTAAACTTTGAGTAAACATATTGAATTACATTTAAATGAATAAAATATTCTGAATGGCATCAATTCGAACAGATTTTAATAATCTTGTCGGCATCATAAAATTTATTATTATAACATGACATAATTTTTCAAATGTCAGTTATGTATATATAAATATATATATATAACTGACATTTCATTCATTTTTCCAAAATATCAGTTAATTATACTTAATATTTATCAATTATACTTAATATTTTTTATAATAATATTAATTATTATAATTATTATTAATATTATTATAGTTGTCGTTATATAGCACATAACTGTAATTTCTCACGCTTTTTCTAAACAATGTGTATTATAAATTTTCATTATATATTTCATTGCAAAAAATTAAAAATTCAAAATCCATGTAAATTCTGGTTTTTGTAAAAAACGAATTTCAATACTTTGGAATTAATGCATACATTTACTTAAATATTACATCATTTCAAAAATATTTAAAAAATAATCTTTGTTATTTAAAACCGTCAGATAAGTGTCATACTGTTTTTCGAAATGTCAGTTAAGTACAATTGAATTTTATCTATTATAATTATTATTATTAACATTTATTGTATAATATTTTATTTCTTTAACAAGATTATTAATTTTTCTTTTGAATATATGCTATCTTCTTTAATGTATGCAAATAATTTAATTGCACTTTCTGTTATGATATTAAAATTCCCTTACCTTATCACGTGCTGCCTTGGCAACCTATCCTTACTTACCATGCTATACTTCTTATTTACTGCTCGCTCACATACTGCACATTTCTTCACACCATCCCCCGAGATTTTCTTATATTTAAAGCAAAGAAGCTTTTTGATGCTCGCCAGAATGGTGCAAAAGAAAATTGCATTTTGCGGAATATGTTTCTCCGCTAAAACCGACGGACGCAAACACTGTTTAGAAACTAACGTCTCTACTAAAGAGTGAAACAAGGAAAACATATCAGCTAGCCTCAGAAGAAGTAATTCACTATGACCGTATGGCTGAATTCATGCGCTTTTGTGTTTTCTGTAAGATAAGAACATGGTATAATTTTTGAAACAACCCAAACAATTTAAGATTTTTTTCTATGCATATGGGCTTGAAGTACCTATTATTTTAGTTTTTATTAAAAAAATAAGTAAAATATTCTCAGTTTTCGATAACATCAGTAATTTTCACCGAAAATACCACAAGGAACATTTTATAAAATATTATGATCTTATTGAAAAAAAGGGATTTAGGTCTCCGTCTGGGAGTATTAGAGTATTATACGCAGCAGAGAAAAATAAATTTAATGACAAAGAATATAATTTTTAGAAAATTATATCATTCCATTCTATACCGTTAACGTAGGATGAAAATTTGATGACAGAGAAAATGCATTTAGTTAGAGGAAAAGGAATTTTATTTCAGAATTTAATGTAAATAAGATTCTTCTGTTTTAAGTATGTATATAAGCATATGTAATGTAACTGAAAAAATATTTATTACAAAGACAAAAATAAAAAAAAAATGTACCTAATGTCGTTTACTGAAATAATAATCATTTTTGCACATTAATGTACTTAAATACTTGGAAACATTTTGTTTTTTAATACTTAAATAAATTTATTTGACTTCATTTATCCATTAGAAGTCTCAGCTATTTATAAAATGAAGTTTATAGTCTAGAGCTAATGATTTGCAAATATATTAAGATTTTTAATGTAATGCACATTATTACTCAAATATAAATGAATTATTTTAAAAATATTTTTAAAATAATACTCTTTTTTGTTTAACCTGTCAAATAAGTGCAATATTGTTTTTCAAAATAACAGTTAATTACAATTAAATTTATCAATTATATTCAATGTTAATATTATATAATTTGCATTATTATTTTAATTATTAATAGTATTACAATAATTTTTGCTACAGTGAATAATGTAACTTCTGCGCTTTTTCTAAACAAAGTGTATTATATATTTTCATCAAAACGTTGTCAACGTACAAAAAATATATAATTTAAAAAATTCATTTTAACTCAGCTATTTATACCATAAACTAAATATTTTAGAACCAATGCTTTGAAAATATTTAAACTTTTAATTTATTTACATTATTTTTTTTTTAAATATTAACTCCATTATTTGTCAATATTTAAAAAATAATATTCTTTGTTGTTCAAAACTGTGAAATAATTAATTTTGTTTCAAATGTGGATTAAACTACATTTGAATTTTTTCAATTATAATTAATATTTTTAGCATTTATTGCATAAATTTTAATTTCTTTTCACAATTATTATTAATTTCTCTTGAATATATGTTGGTCTTTATCTAATGTATGCAAAATAAATCTAATTAAAAGTTCTTACTTAAGATTACACTTTGTGATATGATATTAAAATTCCTTTACTTTTATCGCGTGATGGCTTTGGTAAGTATTATTATATTAATTTGAATTATTATAATAATTATTAATATTATTGCAATACATATTTGCTAGATACCGTAATGTAACATATGATGCTTTTTCTAAACAACATGTTTTGCAAGGTCTTTCTATTAATATATGCAAATAATTACTTCAACAGCTCCTTGATTTAAGATTATGCTTCTCTGTTATAATAAACTTCCCATACCTATCTCGTGCTGGCGTGGTAACCTCTCCTTACTTTACCATGCCGTGCATCCCCTAATTTACTAATCTTACATGCTGCACATTTTCTTCACCATCCTCGATAATTTCTTCTATTTAAAGCAAAGAAGCTTTTGATGCTCGCCAGAATGGCAAGAAAATTGCATTTGCGGAATATGTTTCTTTCGCTGAAAACCGACAAACGCAAACACTGTTTAGAAACTAACGTTTCTACTAAAGAGTGAAACAAGGAAAATATATCAGCTTAGCCTCCGAAAGAAATAATTCAATTATGACCGCATGGCTGAATTCATGCGCTTTTTGTGTTTCTGTAAAATAAGAACATGGTATAATTTTGAAACAATGCAAACAATTTAAGATTTTTTTCTATGCATATGGGCTTGAAGTACCTATTATTATAGTTTTGTTTAAAAAAAAAAATTTTTTTTTACGTAAAATATTCTGGGTTTTCTATCCCATCAATAATTTTGCACCGAAAAATACCGCAAGGAACATTTTATAAAATATATTATGATCTTATTAGAAAAGGATTTAGCTGTCTGTTTGGGAAATTTAATTTTAGAGTTTTATATGCAGCAAAAGAAAAAATTTAAATACGAGAAAGAATGTAAATTTTGAAAATGATATCATTTCATTCTATACTATTAATGTAGGGATGAAAATGGATGACAGAGAAAATGCATTTAGTTAGAGTGAAAAGGAATTTTATCGTCAGAATTTAATCAATATATTCTTCTTCTTTATATATATGTATGCATATGTAAAGGAATTGAAGAAAATTTGTTAAAAGACCAAAAGAAAAACATTATACTTAATGTCTTTTACCACAATAATAATCCTTTTTTAAAATTGAAGTACTTAAATACTTGACAAGATTTGTTCTAATACAGAAATAAATTTTTATTTTAGTTCATTTATCATTGCAGTTCAGCTATTTATAAAATGAATTTTAACAGTCTAGGAGCTAATGCCTTGAAAAACATTCAAGATTTTAATACAATGCACATTATTTTTTAAAAGAAAACATAATTTTAAAAAGCTTTTTTAAAAATAATTATCTTTGTTGTTTAACCTGCCAATGGGACAATGTTGTTTTTCAAAATTGCAGTAAATTACAATTAAATTTTTATCAATTATAATTAATATTATTACAATAATTTGAATTATTATTATAATTAATAATACTATTACAATAATTTTTGCGATAGTGGGAAATGTAACTTCTGACATGTTTTCTAATCAACGTGTATTGTAAATTTTCATCAAATGCTGTCATTGTAAAAAAAAAATTATAAATTTAAAAATTCATTTAACTCATCTTTCCATAACATAAATTTCAATATTTTAGAACCAATGCTTTGAAAATATTTAATACTGTTAATTTAATTCATTTTTTAAATATTAACTTATTATTTTTACAATAATTAAAACTTAATATTCTTTGTTGTTACAACTCTCGAATAAGTAAATTTTTTTCGAAAAACGTGTGCTAATTATAATTAAATTTTATGAATTATAATTAATATTATTATAATAATTATTTTAGTAATTATTAATATCTTTACAATAAATTTTGCTATAAAGTGTGTAATGCAATTTCTGACTCTTTTTTCTAAACAATGAGTATTGTAAATTTTCATCTAATGTTATCATTGGAAAAAAAATAAAAATTCAATAATTTATAATAATTCTGCTATTTATAAAGTGAATTACAATACTTTGAAAACAATGCTTAATATTTTTAACTTGAAGCATATCATTTTTTTTTGATACTTATTATTTTTAAAATAATATTCGTTGTAGTTTAACTTGGCAAATAAGTGCAATATTTTTTTCAAATTCCAGTTAATTACATTTGAATATTACCAATTATAATTAATATTATTAACATTTATTGTATACAAATTAATTTCTTTAACGAGATTATTAATTCTTCTTGAAGAAATAATGGTCTTTATTTTAATATACGGAAATAAATCTAATTGCAGCAGCTCTGATTTAAGATTACACTTTCTGTTATTATATTAAAATTTCCTTGCCTTATCTCTTGCTGGCATGGCAACCTCTCCTTACTTACAATGCTGAGCATCACCCTTATTTACTTGTATGCTGCACATTTCTTTCACCATCCCCCCGAGATTTTCTTATATTTAAAGCAAAGAAGCTTTTTGATGCTCGCCAGAATGGCAAGAAAATTGCATTTGCGGAATATGTTTCTTTCGCTAAAAACCGACAAAGGCAAACACTGTTTAGAAACCAACGTCTCTACTTAAAGCGTGAAACAAGGAAAACATATCAGCTTAGCCTCCGAAAGAAGTAATTCAATTATTACCGCATGGCTGAATTCAGGCGCTTTTGTGTTTTTCTGTTAGATAAGAGCAAGACATAATATTTCAAACAACGTAAAGTATTTAAGAATTTTTTTATGCATATGGCTTGAAATACCTATTTTCAAGCCATATGCATAACCTGTTTTGCTTTAAAAACGTTTTTCATGTAAAATAATCTAAGTTTTCGATAACATCAGTAATTTGCCCCGAAGAATACCACAAGGAACATTTTTAAAATATTATGATCTTATTAGAAAAAGGATTTAGGTCTCTGTCTGGGGAAAATTTATTTTGAACATTATATGCAGTAAGCAAAAAATATATAAAATCCCAAAGTATGTAAATTTTGATAATGATATCATTTTATTCTATACTATTAATGTAGCATGAAAAATGGAGGACAGAGAAAAGTATTTAGTTATAGTGAAAAGGATTTTTATCCTCAGAATTTAATGTAAATGCATTCTTCTTCTTTAAGTATATATAAGCATATGGGATGTAACTTAAGAATGTTTATTACAATGACTAAACAAAATGCTATTTAAAGCCATTTACCCAATAATGATCATTTTTGCACATTATTGTACTGAAATGCTTGGCAAAATTGTGTTTTTATACTTAAAACAAATTTATTTTATTTCTATATTAAACTCTAAATATTTGATTTAAAGGAACTTATCATTTTAAATTTCCATGGATTTAACAAGTCTTTAAAAAAAATGGAACTCGGTTTTTCATAATTATCACGGGAATATTACATTTTTTATGAAATACTCATTAAATAGTTTAAATTTAAGATAAAATATTTGAAACTGCGTTTATCGATTTAAAATACTTATAGAAAGAAGTTTCAATATAAAGATTCAAGCTTTTATGTATTTCCTGATTATAAGGAATTTGTATTGCTGTGAAATAAGTTCAACTGCCTGTAATGTTAAAACAACCCATAAATAATGATTTCTTTTTTAAATGCTTCTCATATTGAACAATTTTTAACTGGAAAAAAAATGTGATTTTAAGATACAGAGGGTGTTAAGACATTTTTGTAACTATTTTGAGTTAATGATTTTAATTAAATTTAAGTAAGTAAACTTGAGTAACTATTTTCAATTAAATTCAAGGGAATAAAAAAAATCCTGAATGGCATCAATTCAAAACATGTTGTAGTAATACGTCTGCATCATAAAAATTATCACTTGCATTAACATGTCTGTGAAAAATAAACAAAGAATTGAAGACTATATGTTTGCCTTTTAAGAAAAGAAATACATTTATTCGATTTATATAAAAAATGTACATATCATAGTTTTAATTTCTATGTTTAAAATAAATGTCATTATTAAAAAAGGAAAGATTAATAAACTTTTAAAATGCATATTCAACAAGGGTACATAAATTTTTTATTTTATCTAAAGTCAAATGTCCAATTAAAAAAAATGTGATACACCAAACAAATATAGCAAAATCTTTAAGTATCTTTGTAGAAACTTTAAACATTTATCATAGATAAAATCTGTTTTAAAGGTAATGAAAAACAAACACAAAAAGAATAAAAAGACCATTTTGAGAACATTGACTAACGCCAAAAATTGTATAATATAATTTTATAGTAAGAATATTGTATGAAGTATATTGAATGAAATCTATAGTTAATATAGCTATTGTTATTTGATAAGAATATTGTATGATGCATATTAAATGAAAGTTATTCTAACTACTGTATGAAAGTGAATATCAATGAGAAGAATATTGTATTATGATATATTACCGGATTATGTGACCGGTTGTATATGGCCGGTGAAAAATGGAAACTTGCAGTTATTTTTTCGTTATATTTATCTGATTATAATAAAAATATACGATTTAGTTCCAAAAATGAGAAGAAAAACCTTAAAATTTTGCTTTCGAGAAAGCAAGGAAAGTTTTACTAAAGGTTTCATGTTTATTAATTGATTCTCTTATAAAGTAAAAGCTAAAAAAGAAAAATAGAAATTAATGTCAAAATTAACTCAATTACCACAGAAATATGCTTTAATATTTGCTTTCAAAGAAGACATCCCTTCAAATCCAAACAATCTTTACTATGTTAAGTTCCCCCAGGATATAATTACCAGCCATAAATGCATTGCTTTATAATTAAAACAATCAGAAGTTAAACTGAAATGAAGGTTATTCCACAAATTCATACCCAAATCCCGAGGCGTGTTTTCCAATGATGTGTATTTAGACTTTTAAAATATGCTGTTTATAAGTGACAACACAAGACATTAGATGGATCTGGAAGTTTATGGTGGAAGCGAGAATAAAATCTATATTAATATTATTAGTTATTTTATCTTAGGAAACAAAATGTAATATAATATTTAAAAAAAGAAGTATCAGACTGAACATAATAGAAAATATAATCCTTATGTTTTTAAGAATGTGGTTCTGTTTTCAAATTAATTACAAAAATGTGCAAACATGCGCTATTATTATTATGATTTAAAAACCTTTCCTGTTAAAAAGTACAATACTTACTTTGAATCCATTGCTCATATAGTCATTTTTTATCAAAGGGTACTTAACATATAAAGCTTAGAAACAATTTTACAAAATCTTTTGATTTAACTCTTAAAATTATCGTTCTTTAAAGCATAATTTAGAAAACAGATTTGTAAGTCATTATGACGAAGGAATTGCATTTCAAGCAAAATCTGTTTGCATTTCAAGATCAATTTTTTTTTTTTTCTCTACACTTGATCTTTAATGTTTTTCTCTATAATATTATTTTTCTTCGTTTCTTCACATACGCTGAATTGGCATTATTTTTTATTTTGATTTAGAAAAATTACAAATATAATTAAAAGTAATAAAAGTGCAAAAATTTAATATTTTTCAACAAGAATTAAAATTAAAAAAAAAAATTATTTTGCATCTTTTTTATTATAAGTTATAATTTTTAAAGTTACATTTTATTATATTTCTATGAATAAATGATATTAATTAAATAATAAAATTATTTTTTCTAAATAAATATTTGTTTGGTATTTAATTAATTTAAATAGTAATGCATGCATTGGTTACATATAGATGCATAGCGTTATAATGTAATTAATTATTTTTTATTTTAATTCATAGATAATTACATTGTTATAAAAATATGTTAGCAAAATTATTAAAACATTATTATATTCTAATAAAGTTTCTTATAATATTAAATTATAAATAATATATTACATATGATTTTATTAAAGACTTTCTTTTAAATTAATCGACGTAAACACATGAAAATTTATTTTGTTTTTGGCGATCTTTATAGAATCTCTTAAGCTTTTATTATAAAACAGGACCTCCAATTGCATAAGAAAATGAAATATTCAAAAATTTCTTTTAATACTTGAACCCATTAACTGTAGTTAGAATGTTTCGATCACTTAGAAGTAGTTGAAATTCGGGAAAATGACAATTTTGCGAGTATTTTCTGTAGAATCTTCTGGGCTAACAAGAGCGGCTTGACCATGCTTATCTCAGCTAGGGATTGCAATACCGGTATACCGGGATACTGAATACCGGTATTTTGAGCCATTTATACAATTTTGTAATACCGGTATTCACAAGTTTAAATTCCGGTTTTTTTTTCGGTATTTACTTGAAATTTAGAATTCTTATCTGTGAAAGAATTCCTGTGTGTGAAATTCTTATCTGTGAATTCTTATCTATGAAAACAAGGTTGTAGTTGTGAAGAAAGTGTGTAATATTTCAAATTTTTTTAAATTAGTGAGTTTGTTACTCGCATCGTATTTGTATATCATACTTTAGAATTCAAAATATTTTTCAGATTTATTATATATATATACACTCATAAATAATACCTCCTAATAATGAATAAGAAAAACTTTAAAGAACAAAAAATCAGTTGATAATACTTCGGTTTGGTTTCATTGTTTATATGATGAAAAGAATATGGTGGTACAATGTAAAAAAATGTTCAAGAGTTATTACAGTGAATGAAGCACAAACGGACTCCCTAAAAACGAAACATGATACAAATTTGTTAAAGAGGAAAGGATCTAATTGCAATGAAGATACAAACCTAAGCTCAGTTTTTAAGTCCAAGCCATCAGGGATTTTAGATAATTTTGAAAAAAAAAAAGATAATTTGGATGAAATTCTAAGTAAAATGATAGAACCAATGACATTTCTACTATCGGTATTAAAACCGGTATCGCGGTATTAAGATAAAAAAATACCGAATACCGGTATTGAACTTTTGGTCCGATATTGCAATCCCTAATCTCAGCATAATATAAGTGGTCTGTTGAAAAAAAAAAAAATCTATCTAATTTTGTGTTTGTTGGTGCTTTCATTTTTTTTTTTTTTTTTTCTACTACTGGATTACGGAATTGAATTTGATATCTTCGTAATTACAGCTTTCAATTTTTTCATTTTTAGACTTCAGTATTTTTTAGCTTAATTCAGAGAAATGAACTACCAGATGTCAAGCAGCAATAAACTAACTTCGAACTCATTGTTAACCTATGAAATTTTGGGAAATACTAACTACAGCTACACATTTGTGGATATACAAAATGTATAAATTTCTACGGGAAGACAGATAAAAGATTAACGTTGTTGATACTTATATTGCTTGTTTGCTTTTACTTTATGTTTTGGAGGCTCTAAGGGGTATTTAGATATTTTTAAAGATTCGGAAATTCACCTCTTGGGAATTTAAACTTTTTAAAAAATCGTTCAATTTATTATTAAAATGATTGAAAAAATGCACAACGATGAAGGATTTTTTTTTAATAAAGTCGTTTTTTTGTCAGATGCCTTTTTTTTTTTTAAACTTTAACTAGGGAGCTTAAATTGAAATGGCGTGTTTAAAGCAAAAGTAATTTTATGAAGTAATGCATATTCCCCCACCACCTCTTCAGTAAATACATTGTTTTCTACTGAGTGAAGGGGGTCCATCTCCCTCTTTCGGATTAACAAGCCGTTCTGAGGGAAATGTTTATCTCCTTCTTTTTTTATCCCCCTTACCTTATCCCCTAAATCAAAGTAAAAATTCAACTCTAAACACATCCACGATTGTTGAAAGTATGAAATCCGATCCCTCCCAGTCGTTATGCAAAGGATTAACTTTGCTTTTGGAAACAGTGATTATTATTTCTACAACACCGAGTAAAATAATTCTTTTTTACTAGGCATAATTTCCCTATTGTTTTATCTATTAGATCAAATTATTCAAATGTATATTATTAAATCTTTAAATTTAAATTAAACCTTTTGAGCGCTTTTCTAACTTTAATTCTGTCTGGAGTTTTCTCAATTAGCTAATTTGATAATCAGATTATTTGATATAAACGATTTGATCATCAGATTATTTGATATAAATGATTTGATAATCAGGTAATTTGATATTAATGATTTCCAATCAGTAAAATTTTAAATATGCAATAGCGTTTAAGGCATTATCAGAATTTAATTTCCACTGTATTGTTAAAACTGGCTATAGGGATTTTCATTACTTTTTACGCATTTTCAGTTTTGAGGAGATTTTTGCAAAACGTGGGCTTATATATATAAAATGGAAACATCACAGAAAATGTAAAAAAAAAAAAAAAATCTAACTTGCAAGATATTTATCGTGAAACAAAGCTATAAAAATATATTTATTGTACGAAAATTAAGCATTAAGAAGTTTTTGATGACAAAAGTTAAGAAATTTTCATGCCACTCCTACGTAGCTAATATATATAATTTCTTTTCAATTTTTGCTGTTTTCCTGTACGGATCGATTCTCTACTTGTATCGATAGGATAATATATAAATATAAAAATAACAAAACCGCACAAAATTCGAAAGATCTTGTGAAAAATAACAAAGCTGGCTCTATTTCTCAAAGGAAATAAGTAGGTAAAAATAACAAAAGTTGTTATATTATGAACAATATTAAATGTATAAAATTATCATATTTCGGGTGCTAAAATTTATAAGAAAATATTAAAAATTAATCACATATTTCTTAATCAAGGTGGTTTTTGCAAACAAATATAATTTTTGTATAGCTATATAAAATATTTACGATTCAAGACCTGATAAATATACTAAATTCAATGAGCAAACTAGGGAAAGTTTCCAATTAAAAAGGAAACAAAAGGCTTTTACACCGTTTCCGGAATTGTTAATCTTGGAAATGGATTCCAAGAAAATCTTTAGTTTGAACATAGAGGGAACCCGACAAAGAAAGTAACGTAAACCAGTTTCCACTAGAAGGGTTAGTATATTTGTGAAACTTTGTAATTACGGAATAGGTTAAATTAACAGCATTTGATTTAACTGTTGCCTCCCTCATTTACTGTTGCTTTTAATTTTGGCCTTACACATTTTCTTCAGTTTTAGTAATATAAGTATATGTTCTTTATAAGTAATTTAAATTTACGTAATAACTTAGTAATATAAGTGTTTTTCTTAAGTTTTAGTATTCCTTAAACAACCAATTTTTTTTATATTAATAAGAATTTAAGGACAACTAAGAAAAGAACATCATAACTTATAATAATTTCCAAAATTATTTTTATTATTCTGCTTTTTTAATATTCACACTCAATGTTTTTAAAACTATCTAAGAAAATTTATAACAAATTGTTAATTACTGAAATAGTTTTAAAATTACTTTCTTTACAAAAAACACCATTGTTAATGAATGAGAACAAAGAAAGAAAAATTGAGAGAAATAAATGTTGTGAATATTAATGAGAATAATTTATTTTAAAATAATCTGCCAAAGGATGTATTTTAACAAATGCATGGTAAATATCATAAAATCGGTTGTTGAAGTTAATTTCTTTGATAAAAGAAGAAGAATTTTTATCAGAAAATCAAGTGCGATGAATTCATTCAACAAAAGAATGAATATAAAGCAAATTGTATTTAAGAGATTACAAAAAGAACTTTTTTAAGTTTTTGTAATTTGTAAGAAGAATATTCTAAGTTCCTTAGAAACAAATAATTAAAAGTTTTGTTTTTCTCTATATCAAAATATCTGGGCATAAAAAAAAATAGATTATGGAAAGATATTCAATTTAGCACAATAAAAGTTTCCTTTGTTTGGGTACGAAATTTAATTTCTTTTTTTTCCCATGGACGCTATTCAGAAGAGAAAATTCAATAAATTGAATATATGAATGCAATTACCATAACAAAGAGGAATATGCTTTGCATGAAATAATTAGAAGTGAAAATGAGAGTTTTTAATAGACTTCCTTCTGAATTACTAAACATCTTTCCTAACAAGCATTTTACATAATCGGACATCCTCCTAAATGCAAGGTGTGCAGAGGGAGGAAAGAATTCAATTTTATCTGTAAATGAGATTTCCATGAAAGGAAGTCCTGTATAATCAAGCAGTTCTGAAATTTTGAGAGGAAGTTTGAGTTACAGACTACTTGACGTCTTAAATACTAGTTCTAAGATTTAAACATTTAATATTAGATAGGAATTTTCGAACTCAACTGCCAAAATTCTTTCTACAATCTTAGTTTGGAATATTTTTTGGCCATTTAAAACGAGTTTTGAATTTTATCCCAGATACAATGACCAAAACAGTAAACATTTATTATTTAAAAAATTAATTTGACATTTAAACTTTATATAATTTTAAATAAATAATTATTTTCAATATGTTTATGAAGAAAATGAATTACACACTACTTGTATCCTTAATCCTAAATATCTTATGTTTATAAGATCAATGGTACAAGATGGTACACCACGGTACTTGTTACTTGTGTCTATTTACAGTATGTAGTATAATGGTGCACTATGGTTACACTATGTAATATATACACTATAATGATTACACCATTACATTAATATCATGGTAAGATTCATATATGAATCCTTCTGAATTACTAAACACCCTTCCCTTAATATTAGATAAGAATTTCCAAACTGAGCTGTTAAAATTATTTTTACAAAAAGTCTTAGTTTGGAATATATTGGTCATTTAAATAGTTTTGAATTTTATCTAGATACAATGACCAACACAGTTAAAATTTATAATTTAAAAATTGAATTGACATTTAAATATTTAATTATCTTCGATATGTTTATGAAGAAAATGAATTATACACACCTTGCACCATTTATAAATCTTATGGTACACTATTACTGGTGTAATGGTACACTGTTTACAACATTAGTATAAGGGTCCACTACGGTTACACTAAGTAGTATATATAGTATAATGGTTACATCATATGCACTAGTATAATGGTAAGAATCGTGATTTGACAATTAAATATTATATAATTTAAAATATTTATGTTTATCATATTTAATTATTTGTTCTATAAATTATTAAATAATATTATTTTAAATATTTGTTCGATATGTTTATGAAGAAAAATGAAATACACACACCTTGTACCATTAATCCTAAAATTGTTATGTTTATAAGATCAATGGTACAACGTGGTACACTACTACTGGTGTATTACAACATGTAGTATAATGGTGCACTATGGTTACACTATATGTTATATATAGTATAATGATTACACCTTATACACTAGTATAATAGTAAGAATCATATATGGAGAACATACTCGTATAATCACCATATACACTAGTATAATGGTACACTATTTGCAGCATATATATATTTCCATAACCACATTCTGAAACAAATGAGGGGAGATTGTAATATTTATTGTATTTTCATAAATGCTCCCAAACAAAATTATATACTTTTATTTGTTTCTTTGATATAGAAAATAATTATAAATATGTGCGCACAAAGACCATTAATTTTTTCCATAATAATTGCAGTTATTTTTCATTAAAATACGTTATTATTGTAGCAAATATTTTGTTCACCAACTATTCTAGCAAAGAGATAGAGCCATTTTCTCCTGGCGCATCTGCACTTTATCCCATGATGTATGAATTTTCTCTGTAAGTTCTCGAAATGAAGCATAATGTTTAGAATTTCAATAATTTTTCTACCAAAAGTTATACCATTTCAATTTATTTACACTAATTTTCTATGATTTCTATTTGCATTTAATTTGCAAGTTACATCCAAATATGGATGTGTCTCGTCAAGCCATCTTATTGTTGCATCAAATTATACTTGATCTTGCTGAAATTGAAGTAAACATTATGTGAAGAAGAATTAAATGAAAATTCAAGAAATGCATGAAGGATTTGAAAATATGCTCGTGCTTTCATAACAACAACTAAATATGTCTTTCCACTGTTAGAAGGATTATTTCCTCTTCTAGGATTTTTATTTGCCTTTAATTTGCAAGTTACGTCAAAATGTAGATGTGTCTTGCCAATCCATCTTATTGTTGTATGGAATTATACTTTCTCCTGTTGAAATCACTTCGTCGAAATAAAAGATATTAAGATTTAATTGAAAATTCAATAAGAGGATGAAACATTTGAAAATATGTTTGTGCTTTCACAACAATGACTAAATCCGTCTTTCCAACAGTGGAAAGACGGATTTAGTCGGATCCAGAATATAACATATGTACCTTTGAACTTCTGCTCTATCTGATGTCTATAATTTTCCTTAAGTTTTGTCATTATAGTTTTAAGCATCAGACCATTCTAAATTACAACATTTTTCGCGTAAAAATTATGATATTTATTTTCTTCCCATTTACTTGTCTTTAACTTTCGCACTTTCTACTTTCATTCATGTAGTGTGTCTGTTGTATACCTGTCATAACAAATTTACATTTATTCGTTATATATTTCGAATACAATTTAATTAAGACATGATACATAGATGATAATTAAACCTTTTTTTAAATTACAGGTAGTTGGAAAATTATGTAAAATCGTACATACAAAAACAAATTGTGTAATATATATCTGACTTCTTTATATTAACTTTAACTTTGTGATTCTATGATGATTCTAGTTTTTTTAATAATGTAATTTAGTATTCCTTTGTACCATGCGGCGTGATGTCTAATTGACTATCGCTCTGGCCTTTATTACCATAATCTTCAGATTCGAATTCTGGCAGTGGTATGGATGTTTGTTATTAGTTCCAAATTATTCCGTGGGTCCCGATCTAGTTAGCCTAAAATGTGCAAAAAATTACAGTAGAAACTTTAAATTTTTAATAACGTAGATATGCGTAATTATATATATTTATCAGTAAAATTCAATTTATTTAGCATTATTTAAGTTATTTTTCTTCTTGGTTATTAGGTAATTTAATTCAATAAAAATCCAGAAGCCCGACAAATCCGTAGTTAAAGTCTGTGATAAATCACTGCATTAATTTAGCTCCTTAAAAACTATTGGCTTTTTCTATATATCTGTATAACAAAAAATGTTACTGTCTAGTCTCTGGCTGGTAACATGCCGGCTATGATATTTATCATAATATTTTGTCCCATGAATTTAAAATTACATCATATCAGGAATTTAAAATGAAAATGAGAATGTAAATGTTTATATAAAATTTATAGCTGTTTTTCTAAATATTTTAAAATTCTTATCATGAGTTATTTAAATGGATTTTTTTATAAAGGTAATAGTGGCAATATTTTGTTAAATATAGTATGGTTAGAAATATGTATATACTATATATATATATATATATATATATATATATATATATAAGAAAACAAAGAGATAGAAGTAAATTTCTTATTTTTGTAAGTAAAACATTAATTTTTATTTGATGTTCTTCATACTAATTGTTTTTGTTTTGATATGATCGAACAATTCACAACAAGTCTCTCTTTTTATCAATTATGAAACTAATAAGCTAAGCAGTTTTATTTCTCATGGAAATAAAAGACAATGAATGTTTTACACCATGAATGCTTTTAAGACATCATTTCTTAAGGGTGAATGTGGGATAATTTCGGCTTTATAATTCAGTTGAGTTTAATTTCATACATATGATTTGAATGTTGAGTGAAAATTTTTTGGCTATGCCTAATGATCTTAAGTACATTTAGGTCATGATTTTAACATAATGTAAAATCACAATTTTATTTAAATATGAATTTTATAAGTTTTGATGATTAGGCGCAGTAAAAAAGAGACACTTTAAATAATTTTAACAGAGAAATGCAAGATGGAAACTAACATATGGTTCAAATGCTTAAATATTAAATTTGATTCTTTTATTTAACTACTAACAACTCGGAAATTTTTTCAATATGTTACAAATGATATTAAGCGCATTCGATCTTGCATGATACGATTATTTCTTTCTTATGCATCTGGACAGTTATCTTCATGCCATAAGCAAGGACTACGCCGACGTTACTCATTTAGCACTAACAAGGTGGCAGGCGCAGCTTGAAGACACGCTACGGACGCGAGTAGAGTAACACTAAACCCCTCCCTCCCAGCGCGCACAATCATTTTAAACAGGGACCTACAGTTTAAAATATATTTAACCCCTGGCACAGCCGGGTCTAGAACCCGAAACATGCAGTACCGAATGCCATAGCACAAGCGAAAAACTTAGTTTGATTTTTAAAGATTCGTTAACAAATGTGAATTTAAGTTTCAAAAATTTACTTTCTTAACGTTAAATAAAAATTGCACATGTGTGCAATATCTCACGATTTACAGAATTTCTATTTTCTTAACATTTTGCACGATTAAAAAATATATATATATATTTTTCATGATAAAAATTTGTGTTGATATTTTTTTAAATGATGAATTTTAAATACCATTATAAAAAAAGGTTAAATTACAATATATACTTAAATACACTCATGTCCATAAATTAAGGGATAATTCAGAATCACACAGAAATTGAACTCTAAAATAAAAATTTCACCTGTAGAATTATCACACACACATCTTGAAGAAGAAGATGCAAATTACAGGAAACCACCAGATGGCGCGGATAGTACGTCACAATGACGACAGTGTAAGAGAGGGGTATATAAGGAATGGTGGCAAAGAAGTAAAATTGTTCACAAGCGCTTTAAAAGCCTTTCAATAACCGCATAGTTATGGCACAAAGGAAGCATTTGGATGATTTTTTACGTGGTAGAATTATCGGACGACTGGAATGTGGACGTACCCAGCTGGAAGTATTCGAACACTTGGAATCGCCCAGAGTGTCATCTCCAGGCTTTGGCAACGATTCCAAGATGATGGTAATGTGAGTAGATGTTACTGCACAGGTCGCCTCCGAGTTACGACGCCGAATGAGGACCGGTATTTAGTAGTTACTGCCAAAAGAAACAGACGGAGCACAGCATCAGACCTGTCTCGTCAGCTCTCTTCGGCTACCGGTACGACAGTTTCAAGGCAGACCGTGTACAGACGCTTAGGGCACATTGGTCTATATGCTCGTAGGCCTGTCAGATGTGTTCCATTTACCGCAACTCACTGTCGCCTGCGATTAACCTGGAGTAGGGAGCATGCATTGTGGATACCGCAACAGTGGTTTGTGGGATGTTTTCCGACGAATCCAGGTTTAGTTTGCAGTCTGATTCTCGCCGGACTTTCATACGGAGAGCGCCAGGTACCCGTTACCACCAAGAAAACACCATTGAACGACACCGTTACGGTGGTGCAGGATGGCTCGTTTGGGGAGGAATTATTCTTGGTTCCCGAACTCACCTGCATGTTCAGAGTGTAACGATGACAGGCCACATCTATCGGGATGTCATTCTGGAACAACATGTACGTTTGTTTCGGGGCACCATGGGTGCTGAATTTCTGTTTATGTATGACAACGCCCATCCTCACCGTGCAAACATTGTAGATGAATGCCTTCAATTGGAGGATATCACCCGTATGGATTGCCAGCATACTCACCGGACTTGAATCCAATAGAGCATGTGGGATATGCTTGGCCGACGAATTGCAACCCATCAACCCCTCCCACGTGTCAACCGAAACTTCGGAGGGCATTGCTTGTTGAGTGGTGTAATATTCCATTCCCCATTGATCAGATTGATAATTTGATACTCAGCATGCCTAGGCGTTGTAAGGGCTGTATTGCATCGTCCGGGAGACCATATTAACCATCCTACTAACCATGTTATACTGTTTTTGTAAATAGGTTCTTTTTGAAATTTGTTCCAGGAGTAAAAATTGCATTTTTATTAATATGTCAAACATATAGCATCTTTTTTGCTCTTTTACCTTTTGTTTAATAAATAGACCTTACAAATAAGTCAAATTTGTTTTGCTTCTGTCTCTTTCTTTGCCTGAACTTCATTATCCTTATTTTATGGACATGAGTGTGCTTATGTAGCTAGCATTCTGATGGGAGCCATCTATATTCAAATTTTAGGAAATGTTTATGAACCAGGAAAACGTCTATTGCGTCTATCTACGGTTTTACGTAAACAAAAATAATTTTTTTTTTGCAAGTTCGGATAGAAGATAAGTTTAAAAGCAAATAATTAAATTTCTATAATTTATATTTTTGATCTTTTTAATTTAATTTTTTTAAGTTTTAATCAGATTTTTTCAATTTTAAAATATTGCTTTGGACAAATAATCCTAAAGAGTTTTCTGATTTGAAAAATTATATTTCGAATACATTTTTCTGAATTGGAAAATGAACATTATTTATTAAAATTATAACAAATAAAATATAAATATTTTTTTCATCTGACATATCCGACATGTTCTAATTAAATTTTTTAATAAACAAGTAATATAAAAAAATTTTAAAGTCAATTCCTACTTTTTTTTTCGCTATATTGCAGAAAGTCCTTTATAAATAAAGTTGAAATTTTTCTCTTACATCTGACGCCATCTATTGATAGATGCATTCAACTTAAATCTAAAAAAAAACTAAAATTAATTAATTAATTTAATTAATTAATTAATATTTGAAAACTGTATTAACAACAAGTGTCATCATCCACTACAAGTTCAAATACATTTTTTTTTAAATTTGAGTGGATGAATAAAAAGTATTTTATGAACGATTGAAAATTTGAACAAGATATATATATAGGGAGAGTGTGAACTAATAGTAGGAAATTGAAAAAGAAATCAGTTGCATGATTAAAGATACTATTTTATAACATCAGATCTGTTTCCTAACATAAAATTAGTTGACTTTTAATTACAAAGTTATAAACTTTATTAAAATGAATTTTAAGAAAAATATTAAAATGAGAGTTAAAACTATTTGACCGTTTTAGATAGCTATTATTAATTTAATTTCAACTTTATATTTTCCATATAATTATTATTAATTATATATATATATATATATTATGAAAACTTTATGTATTTATGATTCAAATGTATCTAAAATGCATAGTAAATTCTTTCCATAAATAAATGTCTGTCATTCTATAGCATCCACCAAAGTCCTACTTTCTGCTAAACTACCATTTTAATGACGTTTTGAATCGTAAACCGCTTTTGGAATGTGTTATGATTGTAAGATAGGATGCTAATTCCATATTAGCGAATTTAAACTTACAAGGACATATGAATCTTCATAACGTCCTGCTTGAAAAGTTAGAACAATAAATATTATTGCACTCTCTAACAAACTTATCGATTATCATTTCAGAACTTACACTAATACCCTTTTGTTGGAATAAATAGTAATGGTTGAAATTCCATACCTATTATCTTATATGAAAATATATTTCAAATATATTTATGTATATATTATGAATTTAGATGAATTTAATTCTAAACAAATCTCTAAATATTATTAAATTATTTAATATTACATTTTTGGTGCATAAGACCTGTCTGCCTTTTATATTGAAAAAATATCAAGCATTCTTAAACCTGCGTATTTGATGTAAAATGTTATTTATTCTTTAAAATTTACTATATTTGCTTGAGATATATTTTATAGAAGTACATGAGTTTAAATACATGATATAATATGCGTACAATACAATTTTGGAATTATGAATAGAGGAATATATATGTTTTAAACTACTGAAACATTTACTTTGGGCACTGAGCTTGGTGGAATTGCTTTAATAAATCTAACACATGGCATAACGATAAAGTGTCTGGATAGCCTGCAGGATCTCTCAAGCCGAATGAGCGTCTGCTGCAGTCACTGATTTCAGAAACCAGAAGTCTTATTAACTTTTATGGCAGCATATTCTACGCCGACATATTAACCGCTATTCTACACGATGAAATATTTTTGTTTTATCCCATACAAAACACAAAAAGAGACAATTACTTCTCAGAGGTTTCTCGATAAAACGATGTCCTGCTTATAATACACAAAAGTGAATTTTAATTTTAAGTTTTTATTAAATTATTGTATTCATTTCCAAATATATAGAAATTCTGGAAAAATAATTTAATTTAAATTTAAGTTAAAAATAATCATGTCCTATATTTCTTTCACAAACGATTTATTTATACTAAATTTTGTAAAAGTTAAAGATTATAATAAATTCTCCTTATTCCGAAAACTTTAGAATTCTTAAATTTCAAAAAATTGTCTTAATTTTAAATTCATTATGATTCCCTTTTTAATGGTTCAGAACACATTGATTATAATAAGAAATTATTGAAATAGCTCAATTCAATTCCGTTTATATGCAGTAACTCGATAATAACAAGTTGACTTGCTAGATTTCATTTCAAATCTGCTCGAATCTGCTATTATTATTGAAATAGTTAATTTTATATGAAGTTGCATGCAGTTACTGTATCATAACAAGTTATCTTGCTAGGAATTCAAGTTCAATTTGCTATTGAATATGTTCTAATCTTTTTATTATTATTGAAATAGCTAGTTCGAATCTGCTATTATTATTGAATTTAATTGCATTTGTATGTAGTTACTCAATCTTATCAAGTTAACTTGCTAGATAGTTCAAGTTCGTATATCGTGTAGAATCTGTTCGAATCTATTATTGAAATAGTTCATTTTAATTTCAT
>BPLR01012972.1:0-12866 GCA_021605095.1 Caerostris extrusa | reverse complement strand
GATCGCACGTTGTTAATTTGCTTTCAAATGTAAAAATAAATAATTATGTCAACACAACAATAATAAAAATAACATTTGAAAGACATTGATTAGAGAGCAGTATTTGATGAAAATATTTAGTAAAATTAATTATATTCATATAATCTGTTAAAACAGTCCAGGTGATTTGCTGACAGGTCACGTTTCTTCAAGTGTGGATATTTTGAATCTGGTAGTGAAGAAGCTGATTTCGAGCTGCGTTTCCAATACCCGATATCCTCTTGCTACATTAAAATTTCCAACCACCCAGCCATTTTTTCATCCAGTATTTTCTTTACAAATCCATTACCGGTAGCAACACAGGTACACGAGTTAGCAAAGTAAATACAATAATTTTGAATACTTCACACCTGCGTTTGTTTATGAAAGAGATAATCGACTGTTGTGATAATAAAAACAAGAAAGTTGTTCATTAATTTGATTTTCATCTTTCTGATATAATCTATTAAATACAATAATTCATAGAAATAAAACAAAAACTTCGAGATGGAATATACATATTAAAGGTAGAAAGAAAAGAAAACAATAAAAGCATGTACATGTTGTGGCAAGTGAGAATTCCATGAAAATGCTTCAGGACAATTTTGACATATGTAGGGTCGTTTCCCAATATGAGTCCTCGTGTGATCAGTCAAGCTTCACTTCTTTGAAAAACTTTAGTCATTCTACACTATGAATTCTCAGACGAACCTTCAGGTCGTATTCCGCACCAAATGCTTTGCCACACTGAATCACACACTTAAATGGTCGCTCTCCAATATGAATTAAAACACGGGTTTTCACATTAGTCCATTTGCATGAGCAGTATTCTCGAAAGGGGCTTGGATGTATCTTGCACGCATGCCTTCTCACAACCTCTGCAAATAAATAAATAAAAATTAGTCCGATTTATTGATTCATGAATTAAATTCATTGGAACTTAAATTATATTTCAAGAACATAAAATACACTTTCTGAGAATAAAAATTTTTAATGTAATACCATTTATTCCTCTACTCATTACTGAAGCAAGCCAAGTTGGCCATTCAATTCAGCAAGATTTTCTACAATTTTATTCATACATAATTTATTCCTTAAAAATTTTCCGTATTTTGTATAGCTTATAGAAATAAAATTTTCCCTGAGAAGTTAGAAATTTTTTTCGTGTTTCAGCAAATTGTATTGCAATTTATTCACTTCACAACGAGGCTGCAATGTCTAAAATATATTATCAGCCTTTTCCTATGTATAATTAAAAAATGTCCCCTGACCTTGTTACCCGGCGAATACGACACAAATAGTGGCAGGTTCCGAGAGTCAGTTAATGTTAAAATTCAAACTTAATTTATGAGAAAATCTCTTCTCACACGGACATCCAAAATTCTAAAAATGATTCCAGACACCCGGGTTGTAAAAAAATGGAATACAATCAATTCAAAATCTTTACTATTTTCATTTTATTTCAAGAACATAAGCATTTACTGAGAATAAAACTTTATTATGATGACAATTGTGCTTTTCTTCAAACCTGAAACCTGCGAAGTCAAACACTCATCTGAGCAAATATTTTGAAACATTTTTTTCACGTGTATTTTATCTTCAACGTTGAAATTTTGCCTCTACAGAATTATGAATAGTTATATTATAGCCTAAAAATAAATTTAGAGTTGAAAAAAAAAAAATGATGATTGTATGAACGTTTCATAAAAATAAAAGTGGTTTACCTTCAAAACTGCCCACATTACAGTTTTCATCATATCAGCTCGACTGCCCGTTGTGGCCCTCTTTAAATGATCCAGCCAGGCTGTTCTCCTCTTGGCCTTGGACCTCCAGTTTTTGATCTTGATAACATTCAAATCAGCGTCGAAACATTCGACCCATCTCTTTTTCGGTCTTCCAGCCGGTCGTTGTCCAAAAGGGGTTACAATGAAAACCTTCAAAGCAGCTCTATCACTTTCCATTCTCATGAGATCCCCGGCCCATCTCATTCTGTTCAGTTTAACATATTTTTAGAATAACAATATCTCTAAAGTTTGCAAAGTTCAAAATTGCATCTTTTTCGCCACTTTCCATTGTCTTTGATACTACAACAAATAGTTCGTAGCACATTTCTTTCAAAGATTGCTAACATTTTCTCCGGTCTCTTGCTGTTAGTAACCCTATTTCAGATGCATATGCTAATACTGGTCTTCGATATTACAGTTTTTGCACCTAATAATATTTCGGCAATTCATGAAATTCAATACAACTTTCTAATGCACTTCTGTCTTCTTAGATTGAATGCAGGTCGAGTACCTGTGCAAGCGCACATCTACTCAAAATCAAGTTAAAAGTCCCGATGTGAGAAACAGCAATTAAAAATATTATGTAAATGAAGGATGGATAATAAAAATATGAAGACCCGTAAGGACTTGAAATGTAAAACTACCATCGGTAGTGAATAGATGAACAGACACATGAGCGTGTGAATAAATTGAATAAAGGAAAAAATGTTTACGAAAACGGGGAAATCCAGGAGTTCAAAGAAAGAAAAAATATCTTTATGGTGGGCGCAGGTCTGCTGACCATTTTGTAGTTGAAAAAGGATATTTATGTTTTCCTTCGTTGTGTGCAAAAAATAGTTGTGCTTTGATTAGGTTATTATTATGGTTTCTTAAGCCAAGGAAGAAGTTTCTGGAGAGATCAGTAATATAGTTATCTATTGTAGCAATTCTGAGATCATTATGAATAACGTCGTTTCTGATAAACCAGGAGGCCCCATGATTAAACTGAGAATAATTTTATTTGTAGAACTTGAATTTGTATTTATTAGTTTTACAAGCTGCGAAGTCCCCAAATAGGTGCAGCATAAGTAAATATTTTGAAACATGACCTTTGTAAAGTAGAACTTTATTTTGAAGTGATTCAGGGCTGAAATATTTACCAATTAAAGGGAGACTGAGATGAATTTTATTCCAGCATTTATTTTTGATGTAATTGATATGGCCATTGAAAATTAATTTTTATCAATGATGAGACCATAAATATTTAACTTCGTTTACCCATTCAATTGGTTCGTCAAATAGGTAAATGTTATCACTGGGGTTTGGTGTATTTCCTTTTCTGAAAATTATTGCTTGACTTTTTCCCTCTGTGTTGACAGCAATTTTCCATTTGTGAGCCAGATTTCTAGCGTCAAGGAAAATTTGTAAGGTTCTCTTTACAAATCTGGTCTTCCCTGCACAAGTGCAGCGGAATCATCTGCGAAAAGACAAGCTTCACAGCAATTCACTTGAGGGAATTGTCGTGTAGATGTTATATAGTATGGGGCTCAAAACGCTTCCCTGAGGGGAACCAGCCTTAAAAGTTTGACAAGAGGTCACCATCTACTTTACTTGGAAAGTTCTGTTACTTAAATAATCTTGAATTATATAAATGATATAGGGAGAAATTTAAGTGTAATCAATTTATAAAGTAGACCATCGTTCCACAATCGGTCAAAAGCTTTTAGCCACATCAAGGAAGACACCTCCGGTAATAAGTTTATTATTCATACACTCTAATGATATATGGTAACAATTCTGAGAAGTTGATGGGTTGCACTTCTGTCTGTAGTACACACTTATACCAAAAATGACTACTTCCAGGTTTTTGTAGATTATATACCAATACGGTTTCACTTACAGTAATTGCTGATACACTTAATTAAATTTCGATGCTAATTAATTTCGATGCAAGCATTCTCTTAACGTTTCTCAAAATCACTCAATTGACGTACGAGGCAATTTTTGTTAGATCTCAGCACACAACTCCACGTCTCTGTCGGCCACATTGTGCAATTGCATCAACTAAACAACAAAAATTCCTTCCCAATTGCTTTTGGAGCAACTTATTCTTTTTTGAATTCGTTCTCAATTCTTTTTGATTTCGCTTCTAATTCTCTTTTAATTCTAATTCTTATTCTTTTAATTCTTACTAGATAATTTAAAATTAATTATACTACTATGCCCAAAATGTAAGATCCATTTCCAATTTAAAATTCCCAGGGGATTATAGAATTTTAATTTCTTTTCTTTTTTTAGTTAATGGCATTAGCCTTGACATTTGTGGGAAATTTACGTCAAAATATTCAATAGTGTTTGAGTTACGCTTGGCTTTGTGAGACTCTAAATCTGATTCTGGCGATTTTCGAAATGTCTGAATGAATTGAGCAAAGAACTTGCATTCAATTTTGTTTGCGGAAACGTATAGAATGTTACAGAAGGCATTCGGTGAGCATTCCGATATCGGAAAGAAATGTTTAGAAGTGGTATAAACAGTTCAAAGAAGGCAGAGAACGCGTTGAAGACCGAGAGCCCTCTGTCGACTCTCCACCTCAACCGACGAAGATCACGTCCAAAAAATAAAGATTAGGTGCTTGCAAACCGTCGATTTACAGTCTTCAATAAAAATTATTATTCGATGCTTCTGTAACATAATCTTTTCATATAAAGTGTTAAAGCAGACAAATCATTGATATGCGTGAATCACCAGAGGTACCAAACCACGTCATAAATAAAGAACACATAGAAAAAAAAATTATTTGTATGGTATGAAACGTATTTGATGTGGTGCCAATAGCAGCGATAAATATCCTTTCATTCACTGCAATGTGAGACGGTTATTTTCCTCATCTCTACGACTTGATATAGCTTTGGAAAAAAGCCGTTTCTACTACGATACCCAATCTTATATCATATCATTCATAAGGGATTGAAATCAGGAGGCAAATTAAAAAAAATATGAAAAAATTTTATTAATATAAACTTATATGAATAAAAATCCTTTCAAATACATTTTTAGCAACTTATTCTGAATTAAAGTGTGATCCACGCAACTAATTCATTATAACCTGATCAATTAATATCTAAAGTACAAATACAATTTCGTAACAAATCTTCAATAAATATTTTAATCTTTGAAAACCATTTCATTAAAAGTTTTAATAAAAATTTATTACTCAAATATTAAAATACAGAAATAATATTTAATAAAAAAATTCCATGGAGTTTGAAGTATTTTAATGATACATTTACACTTTGGCCACCTATTTGTAATTAGGTACATTCCGATAGAATTTATTCAATCATTGAAAATAATTAAAATTACTGGGTACACACACAAGGAAAAACATATGGGGCATCCCATAGTTGACTTTTCATAGAAATTGTAGAATCACTGTTGTCTTATACTAAACGTCCTCTGCCGTATCAAATAACCATGAGTAAGACAGAACTCTGTCCAAAAGCTCTTCGAAGTTTGTTTCGTGCTGTTACATATTTCATGCATTGAAACAAAATGTGTTCCACTGTTTCCGGACTTTTGCACATCGAACAGTACAGTACATTACAGGCTGGTGTATTTGGAGTTCTCAGGGTAAAAACCCTCCGTGTAATTTTTAAATTCATAATTATTAATTACCAAAAGTTTAATTTTACCAGAAAAAGTCAAAGATCACAAGCTCTGTTTGAAAACAAAAGGAGAGAAATTAATGTTGGAATATTTAAAAATTTTTAAACTTAGTTATGCCATAAAAACTTTTGTAGTAAATATTAAATAAAAATCTTAATATTTGAAATAAATTATTGTTGAAGCATAATGGAGATGAATTCAGGCCAAGCAAACAAACGATTTTATTTATCAGTTAAATATTCTAAGCAAACGATAACAATTACGAACGAACGATTTTACGATTACGATTACGAACTTTTCTTTTTTTAAGATTACGATTCAGGCTGTGAATAGAAAACAATTTTTTTGTAAGTTTTGTTTAAGTTTTGTATTTAAATAAAAAAGAACTTAATTACGATACAATATTAATGTAAATCAGATATATTCACAAAGGATCCTAGTGCGAGAAAGTAGTGCTGATTTTAACCTCGAAATTTTTTTTCTTAAAACTATTCTTGAATATTTTCAAAACTGAAAAAAATATTTGTTTCTTCTTAAATTTTTTTTGTTTTTATTTTTTGAACTTTCGTGAACCACGGACACTTAGACAGCTTGGTCTTGATGCCTTAACAATGCCTCACTTTGCATTACCCAGGGGTGCAACGATAAGCCACGGACGCGGAGTAACAATGCCCCCGCAACGCTCTACGATCCTATTAGGACCGCGACCTACGGTTTAAGGGGATTCCGAACCACTACAAACATCCATGGCACCGCCTGAACTCGAACCCGAAACCTGTGGTACCGAGCGCCAGAGCACCACTCGGCCATTCAGGCCCATTCTAACTTGAATAAAAATAACAAACCATACAAGATAGAAAACAATTGTTTTTGTAAGTTTTGTTTAAGTTTTGCTACTTAAATAAAAAAAAAAAACATAATTATCAGATTTCATAAATCTTCTGCCCATTTTGTCCAATTCATTAAAACCAAAAACATGCCAAAAATATCGTATTATTTAATTTCGATGTCTTTACTTTGAATAAATAGATCTCTCAATTTGTGTGTCAATTTTAGAAAGTTCTTTTGTTTGTAAATGCACACATTTTGAAATGATACTTTCAGTACGTTACTGTACAGAAATCATAAGTGCACGTGATGGTGTCCATTTATTTTTTATTTATTTATTTACTTTTTTAAATGCGTCTCGTCAATGTAAAGGAGAGTTTCACGTTTGCTTTCACCGGATTTCACTCGGACGATAAAATTTCTATTACAGTGAAAGTCGTGATCAGAACATAATCTTGAAATAAAATTTTTAATTTTTGCCAAACGATTGATGTCATTTTAAAAAATTAAATTTCTTAATAAATTGTCTTCAAACGAATTCTACTTTTTAATTTTCGTTTTATTTATCAATCGTTTGGTAAATATTTCAGAAAGAATTATTATTATTATTATTTTATTTTTGAAAGAATTATTTATTTAATAAATTTAATTTTCATTTTATTTATCAATCGTTTTGGTCAATATTTCCGAAAGAGTTGAGATTCCATTTTGTGGCAACGGATGGATTAATTGTGTTCTAAAAATCATTTTTGTGATACGGTTGTTTATTTTTCTAATATTTAATGGAATGAAGGCGTTTTTTAATGGAAACATTTTTTTTCATCTTTCCTTTACAGATGCGGTTTTTTTGGTTTCTAAAATAAGATTTTGCTTTCTATTTTGAATAAATGATAAATTGAATGCATGCAACAAAAAAACTTTCCATTTGGAATATCGATAAAACTTAAAAATATACAGATTTTTCGTCAAATGGGGCAAATTTTTGGAAAACACTATTTGTAGTTTAGGAATTAAAAAAAATAGATTTCAAAGATGGGAGTAATGATAACTATTATTTCTATTCAAAAGTAAAGAAAAAATTGAGAACCAAACCGATTAATCTGGAATTTTAATGAAGGTATGATTTTTTGATGATTACTTTATGTAAGATAATAAAAAAATTTAAACTATTAAAATTAGAATGGTTAATTTGATAAAAATTTGTTCTGCTGTGTTTATATAGTTTTCTTTATACTAGTTAATAATTATTGTAGAAATTAAAAAGTTTTGAAATCATTATAATTTATAATAAAATAATTATTTAGTAGTATAAGAAAAAGACTACGTCAAGTAAATGCCTATCGATCGCGAAATGAATATTAAATTACGATTTTTTTCGGCTATAGGAAGTATTTTTGCTGGGACTGTTTAGATTGTTTAGAAAGAAACTGGTATGACAATCCTTATTATACGTATGTTAAGGCTTATTTCATAAAATCGATCAAATAGTGTGTGAAGTAAATCGGTTTTTATTGTATAATCTTTAAAAAGAACTACTGATAAATGCTGTTACAATTCCAAATAATACATAAAGTTATTTTTTTATTTCCAAGGAACAGTTGACGTGCAACACCATAACGAGAAGGTTTCTCGTTAAAAGAAGTTAATTTGAAAAAGAGAACTCTATGTATAGTGCCACATTTTGCAAATATATTTAACAACAGTATCCTCTAATTACATGTAAGTAAGAGTTATTATCGAGGGTTAATTATGAACCCAAACTCATGTTATAAATTAGTTTTGTATTTGTATTTTTGTATTCAAAACATGTTATTGCAGAGGCATGCTATACAAAGGCATGCGTGAAAAATATATTAAACAATGCCGGAAAATGTGGTGAAAAAAAGTAAAAAATTAAAAAAAATATTATTTTTCTATAAATACTGTATTAAGTTCTTTTACACAATGAAATAATTGGAATATTTTTTTTATTCCGGGGTTGTAAAAAATGTATTAAGTTAAAATTTTACACATTTTGATGAAATAGTTGACAGAAGTTAACACAAATGTATTTTTTTTCAATACAATTGAAATTCTAGACTGAAAAGGCAACACGCATTGTTTGCATAGTAGATCCCAAAATTTTACCAGCTTGTAAAGTTGAACACCTCATTTCAAGGACATAAAGTTCATTGGAACAACACCTCATTTTTTTTTTCAATACAATGACGGAACACCTCATCTCTTGGTCAATTCGATAAAAAACATTACTAATTATTCATAGATAATCCATTATAGATAATTTCCAAAGATAATCCTCATCTCCAAGGCATCAGCTCTTCTGAAAGACAACACCTCATCTCCAAGGCAACACCTCATCTCCAAGGCAACACCTCATCTCCAAGGCAACACCTCTCATCTCCAAGCAACATCTCAACTGGAAGGCAACACCTCATCTCCAAGGCAACACCTCATCTCCAAGGCAACACCTCATCTGGAAGGCAACACCTCATCTGTAAGGCAACAACTCATCTCCAAGGCAACACCTCAACTGGAAGAAAACACCTCATCTGAAAGACAACAACTCATCTCCAAGGCAACACCTCAACTGGAAGGCAACACCTCATCTGGAAGGCAACACCTCAACTGGAAGGCATCAACCTCATCTGAAGGCAACACCTCAACTGGAAGGCAACACCTCATCTCCAAGGCAACACCTCAACTGGAAGGCTCACCTCAACTGGAAGGGAACACCTCAGCTCCAAGGCAACACCTCATCTCCAAGACAACACCTCATCTCCAAGGCTACACCTCATCTGGAAGGCAACACTCATCTGAAGGAAGGGAACAACTCATCTCCAAGGCAACACCTCAACTGGAAGGCAACACCTCATCTCCAAGGCAACACCTCAACTGGAAGACAACACCTCATCTTCAAGGCAACACCTCATCTCAAGGCAACACACCTCATCTCCAAACAACACCTCAACTGGAAGGCAACACCTCAACTGGAAGGGAACAACTCATCTCCAAGGCAACACCTCATCTGAAGGCAACACCTCATCTCCAAGGCTAATCTATCTCAACTGGAAGGCAGCACCTCAACTGGAAGGGAACACCTCATCTCCAAGGCAACACCTCAACTGGAAGACAACACCTCATCTCCAAGGCAACACCTCAACTGGAAGACAACACCTCATCTCCAAGGCAACACCTCAACTGGAAGGCAACAACTCATCTCCAAGGCAACACCTCATCTCCAAGGCAACACCTCATCTCCAAGGCAACACCTCATCTCCAAGGCAACACCTCATCTCCAAGGCAACACCTAAACTGGAAGGCAACACCTCATCTCCAAGGCAACACCTCAACTGGAAGGCAACAAGGAATCGATTCCAACGGGTTTTTATAAGACTACAACGTGGCGCTGAGTTGCGCTGCTAAAGCATACAAATTCCAGCAGAGGAAAGCATTCCACAAGCAGCAGTCAGACAGAGTTCTTCACCATCCACGCAAAAGAAATCCACGACACTGATGAAATGAGTCCTTCTACGTCCAATGAATCTAAAAGTTGGGAGAAATATGATTCGTTTTTACAAATGAAGTCGAGAAGTGTAGGCGAACAATTATTATTTCGACCATAGTTTCATGAACACCGAGTGGAGCGCGACATAACAGTGAGTATGTAAAGTTGAACCTTGCTGAACGAGTGATTATCGTGAATTTGCCGAGGGATTTAGAAATACAATGATTCTATTCAGTGTATTGCACAAAAAATCGCATTTTTATTTCTTAAGTCTTGTTTTTATGTTATAGAAAATGTTTTTTCACAAAAATAATTAATATGATTAAGATCTTTTTGAAACGATTAAAATGAAAAGATAAAATGTAAACATAATTACTAAAATCTATTTTAAACGATACACGATTATTTAAAATGATTATTTTTTTTTTATAAACCCTTTTTTGAATATTATATTCATATACATCAGTTGTAATGCATAATTAATTGTGAAAACATTCTATTTTATTCAGTTGTTTATTCCGTGATCATTGCACAGGTTTCTTCAAACTTTTACATAACAGCTAAAATGTGAACATGCATTTCAAAGGCAATTGGAATGGAATATTAAATGAAGGATTCTATTTTTACTTTTTTTTTTTAGTTTTTTTTTTATTATTTTGTCACGTTTTCATTTTATTTTTTAATATTATTATTTTATCTTAAAAAGATTCATTTGAAATCTCTTGTTTGTTTAAACATTAACTTCAAACGTATCAAATATCAAGTGACAGAGTGAAATATATTGTTTTCAATCTTGAAAGATTCAAAAAGCATTCTATAAACAGAAGAAAGATCCAATTATTTATTACATTTCGAAAACTTGGAAATGAAACTGGGAAAAAAGTACTAAAACAATTTACAAAAGCCTAAAAATGAAATGAATATTTAGATAGAAATGTTAACAAATATGTCTATAAGAAATGTGAAAATGAGAGTACAAAACACTGAAGGGAGAATATTTTTTCTGACTATCTGCGTCATTTAAAATCGTTTGAGATAAATATCTCAATATCATTTTCTTGTTAAATATCTCAGTATATTCTTTGGACTGAATCAAGATCCATTTATATAAAAATTTCAAAATCTTTGAAAATCAAATCAGAAAAAAAAAAAGAACTAAAACAATTTACAAAACTCTAACAATGAAATGAATAATTAGATCAAAATTTTTAACAAATATATAAAAGGAAAATATGAAAATGAGACTACAACAATATGGTCAAGAAAACTGAAATATTAAATCAAAAACTCTGATTATTAAAACCTGTTTCGCTTAAATAAGCCAATTATCTACTTCATCTTGCTATAAAAGCAAATGCATTCCTCGGCTTTTTGTATTTGCCAAGGAATGCATAATTAATTCGTCAAGCCGCAGTTCTATAAATATGATACTGATACATCTGCAATCGTCAAAAGTTTCAACACACCCGGATTCTTGAATGTTTTCTCACGTAGATCAGCCATCAAATCTTCATGCATGCCATATTAGCAATTATTAGCAATTTTCTTTTTTTTTTTTCAGAGAAACCCAAACTTTTATTGGTTATCTCTCCTAACAAGACTCTAACCTTTCAGAAGCGGTCTCCCGACGAGCGCAGTATTATAAGCGCAGATGGCACAGTTCCAATACCTCCGCCACCTCGGTGGTTGTTGGGGTGCCTCGACGGTACTGCAAGTAGGCTAGGGATGACCCGGATCCATGCACTTGGTGGCTGAAGGTGACGGCCTTGTTCTGAGATAAACAATTAAAATAAGGGATTCTTTCGCGATGCAAAACGAATGGAAAATACGTAAAATGTTGAATGGAAGAATGGAATTTTGAAATGTTCAAGAAGGCATCGATGACATCATTATTACTACAAAAATGGCATTAATATTGACATGAGCACAGAGACAGGAATTGTCGAAGTTATTGATCAACGCAATAATTTAATGCTTGAACATAAAAAGAGATTAAGAGACTACTGTTTTTTTTTAATACACATAAAGATATGCTGAAAGCAAAATGGGAAAAAAAAAGAAAATAAAAGAAACATTGTGAATTCTACTGATTTTCTTTGAGACTGGAAAAGTTTCAGAATAAAAAATTAAAAAAACTTTTATAGATGGGGATAGAGGGTGGGAGAAATTTTTGAACAGAACATACATTTATCTCGCATTCAATAATAACAATATTTACAAAAAAATCCACATAGGTTATAAATAGTTTTTTCTAAGTCAAAGAAATGAAAAAAAAAAAATTCAGTTTATGCTAAAGAACTATGATATAAACATCTGATTTTCCTGAAATAAAAACGACTTTGAAATGAAGACATCGTAAGAAATTTTTGTATGGCCTGGTCTATTATTATTATTCAACTCAATAATTAGGTGAAGGAAAAAAAAAAATGATAAGGCTAAAAAAAAAAGAAGAGAGAGAGTTAGAAACGTTTTAAATACAATAAATTCAAATGCAATTTGCATATGCTGTCAATTTTTGAATTAATTTTTGTGTAAATAATAAATAATTGTCATTCTATGTATGCTTACCAAAATTGTAATTCCACAGTGACTATAAAATAAATTGAGTGACCTTTCGAGTGTTCTTCTTTGAATTCTTTTCAAGACTAAAAGAATATGCGATCCAATATAACTCTCATTTTATTTTTCAAATTTTATTTTTGACAAAGTTTTTAAGACTTAAAATTTTTATTGACAAAATGTCTCGTATTATAAATTCCCAAATCTGAATTCTGAACAAATTATAAGTGTTAAATAATTTAAATAACTTTAGGTTTACCTTTAGATTCATTAACTTTTACTTAATAACAATAATTTAGTGTTTTGTTGTCCCTGTTTCTCTGTACAACGAGGAACTCTAAAGCCAATGCAATTTTTACAGAAACCTCATGTCATTGAAAATTTGGTGGGCTAAACCCTAGTGGGAGACATTCTGGCTTATAAATTTATTCTTTTTTCCCTCCCAAACATTAAAAAGATTTTTTTAAACTTCAGTCGTTGGTAGAGTTTAAAGAGGTGTAATTTCGATGAAAACTAACTTGCTGTT
>BPLR01012971.1:0-46424 GCA_021605095.1 Caerostris extrusa | reverse complement strand
TATTATTTACCATTATCTTACAATTCAATTAATAAGATATTTCAAAATATTTTTTTAGTTTTGATAATACATTATTATCACCTTTTGGTTCATATTGGCAAATACACTTCTATACATATCGTATAGAACTTATATAAGAATAGGAGCTATACAAATTATTACACATATATACTCTACTTATATATATATCGTCATATACATGTATCTGTGTGAGTGTTTATATAAATATATATATTATTCATATGGCGAGAGATTTATTATGTGCAAAAAAATATTCCTACATTGAAAAGCAAAATGTTTGTCGTATCATTGAAATCCTTTGAAAAATATGTTTATCCTCTCTTTCATTTTGGAAATGTGCAGAAAAACATTGAGCATATTCTGAATTTTGAAATCCACTCTCTGTACTGGGGATATTTTATTACGCCAGGCCCCCATTACAGTTCTACACCACACGCACTGACAGCAATCCCAGATTCAACTCACATCAGCACGTAATAGAAATACTTCCAACCATTTATTATTTGTAACCATGTGCACTCCTGGCAACGAAAGGCAGCAGATCAAACGACTTTTGCATTTTCCAGACAGCGAATGCATTTAATAAAGAATACTTTGCGCATGGAGCGTCGACTGACAGGGAATTGCAATTCAGCTACCTCAGGTGTGCATTGCGCAATTGACAGAATTTCATTACCAGGTGACCAGGAGCTGCAAAATCCGTCTGCCTTTTAATTGTCCAGAGTCTGGTCAAGGTGTCTGGATTCGGTGCAGATAAGCTGACAGCAGTCTAATGGGAGTCAAGTCATGACGCGCGTTATCTTCGTCTTTTGCCAGAAACATTTCAAAAGGGAAAAAGAGTTATGGTGGGTGAGTTTTATTTCATATTCTGGCAGGCAGATAATGTAATAAACAGAGGAAAGCAAGGAAGTTTATGGGAATTAAACTGATTAATTCTCAACACTCGTCACTACTTCAAACATAAAACATTTTTTATGTTTATGTTTAAAAATGCTTAAAATGTGTTTAAATATTTTATATTTAAAACAGCTTTTTTATAATTTATTTTTTTAAAAGCGAAAGACTTATAAATAAGCTAACTTATGAAAATGATTAACATGTTATAAGCAAAATTGATTAATTCCCCATCAACACACGGCCATATTTAACATTTTTATAGAAACAAAATATTTCTTGACCTCAATTTTTGTAAGAGTGACAAAGTTATAAATATTATTGTGCCTAAAAGTAAGACCACTTTTCATTTTCTTCAAAAACTCTTTTATTTATTCTTCCAAATTTATTTCATCGCCTTCAAAGTAATCCTCTCCGGACACAATGCACTTATGCCAACTGTCACAACTTAAAAATAAAACATATATATATATATATATATATAACGCCATTTTATTTTAGGGAATTTTTTAACTTTAGTAAAGACTCTGGTTTTAGAAACGTATAGCCTGTTTATCTGTTCTGAATAACTTGTCTTGCATCGAAAGTTAGCTGCCAGATAAGAGTGTTCCTGTTTCCCAACAAACTGCATGCAAATAGGGATTGTCGTTAAATTCCTACAAGATCTCTTGGTGGGCTGTTCTTGGTCTACATGACTGAAACACGGAGCCACTGATGTTCAACAGCAAAAGAATCATTATCATAATATGCATTGATTTAAAGGAATAATAATTGAAGTTTCTATTAAAGCCAAAATATTTGTCTCTTATATTTAAATTGAAACATTTGTACTTTAATTAATTAATGCCTTTAAATAAATTTTCCTCTCAACAGTACAAGTTTTGTAAAAGACCTTGTATTATTCACTGTTATCTACATTTTGAAAAAGTAATTTCTTTTAAAATACTTCTTTTAGCTTTCATAACATGTTATTATCACATTAGGGTTCATGTTTGGTTTCGTTTGTTTTGTCGCTCTGGGATCATCTTGTGCACACGAAGACTAAGCAAACCAGGACCTACAGAGGAAAGTGGAGTCCGGACCGCTAACAAACATCCATGCCACCGCCAGGATTAGAATTAGAAGCCTGGGCTACCAGCGTTATTCATTTGGCCAGCAGGCTGCCATTTGGGTTCAGATATAAAAATAAAGTTCCATAGATGAAATATAGAACTATACAAAATATAAGTATAGCATATATACTCTAAAACATATAAAGTAATACGTCATATACTCATATACATATATGTGTGTGTGTTTGCTTACGTGTATGTGAGCATGTGTGGAGGATTTAGTGTATAAATATATATATTATTCATATGGGCAGAGATTTATTATGTGCAAAAATATGTTTATCATCCTTTAGTTTGAAAATTTACAGAAAGGCATTGAGCATATTCTGAATTTTGAAATCCACTCTCTTTCCTGGAAAATATTTTATTACGAGCGGCAAATTCATTACAATTCTAATGAAAGCAATCCCAGATTCAACTCACACAGCACGTAATAGAAATATCCAACCATTTATTATTTATAACAATGCACTCCTGGCATGAGAACAGCAGATCAACGCTTTGCTTTCCAGACAGCGAATGCATTAATAAAGAATACTTGCGCATGGACGTCGACTGACAGGGAATTGCAACTCGGTACTCAGGTGTGCATTGCGCAATTGACAGATTTCATTACCAGACTAGAATCAAATCCGTCTGCCTTTAATTGTCCCGAGTCTGGGCAAAAGTGTCTGGATTTGATGCAGATAAGCTGACAGCATTCTAATGGGGGAGTCAAGACACGACGTGCGTTATCTTCGTCTTTGCCAGAAACATTTCAAAAAGGGAAAAAGAGTTATGTCTGGTGAGTTTTTATTTCATATTATGTGGAGGGCGGTGCAATAAAACTGAGGAAAGGATGTTTATCGAAATTAAGCTGATTAATTTCCAACACTCGTCACTACTCAAAAATAAAATATTTTTATATATGTTTTTGGTTGTTAAAAACAGATTTAATTTAATTTTAAATGCAAAAAGACTTATAACATAAGCCCAACGTATGAAAATGGTAAACGTGTTGGAACAAAAACTGATTAATTCCCAACCAACGCACGCAAAATACTTAACATTTTTATAAATACATAAATATACACTTGATTTAATTTTTTTAAGAGTGAAAAAATTTATAAATATGTCAACATTTGAAAGCGGTAAAAATAACTTAATTAAAATCCTTCCACGAATCCAGAAGTATATTTCTTTAAATGTGTTAAATATTCCCTGTATTTAATTGTGTATGTGGTGTTTGTGTGTGTCTGTTCTGAAACCTGTGTCTCAAGTCAACCCAACAACCAGTTACAATAGAACTGCACAACCTTACAACACTACAATACTCAATTTGAAAATTTGTACTTTAATTTAATTAATGCCTTTTGAATAAATTTTCTCTCAACAATAGAGGGTTTTGCAAGATATTGTAAAATACCTCATTTTATTTACCATTATCGTACAATTTGAATTAATAAAATTATTTTTAGATACATTTTAGCTATTATAACACATTGTTATCCCGTTTTGGTCCAGATAGGAAAATACGCTTCTATACATGTAGTATAGAACTATGTAAATAAAGCATACACAAATATAGAGTATGTACTCTAGTCATATATAAATTCATGTATATCATATGGTCACTATAGGTCCCGGTCTAATACGACTGCAGAGTGTTGGGTGTAGATAACTTACCCTGTAAAAGAAAACATCTCTCGTCTAAAATCTGCCAGTAGGCAGACGGCTTTGGCCGACCATGGGGCTGTTGAGCTACTGATGATGATATCATAGTCATACATAAAATCATATATATGAGTCATATGTATCATAGAGTCGAATATAAAGTTATATATATACATGTATCATATACATAGATATATATATATTTGCGTGTGTGTGCGTGTGTGTGCGTGAGTGTGTATAAATATATATATTATTCATATGGCGAGAGATTTATTATATGCAAAAAATATTCCTACATTGAAACATCCTATTAGTGAAATCCTTGAAAAATATTCTTATCCTTCTTTTTTATTTTTCAAAATTTACAGAAAAATATTGAGCATATTCTGAATTTTGAAACTAATTTCTCTGTCCTGAAGATATTTTATTACGAGCGGCACCATTACAATTTTAATGCTGAAAGCAATCCCAGATTCAACTCACATCGCACGTAATAGAAATACTTCCAACCATTTATTATTTATAACAATGCACTCTGGCATGAGAACAGCAGATCAACGCTTTGCATTTTCTAGACAGCGAATGCATTAATAAAGAATACTTGCGCATGAACGTCGACTGACAGGGAATTGCAACTCAGTACTCAGGTGTGCATTGCGCAATTGACAGATTTCATTACCAGACTAGAACCAAATCCGTCTGCCTTTTTTAATTGTCCCTAGTCTGGATTCGGTGCAGATAAGCTGACAGCATTCTAATGGGGAGTCAAGTCTTGACGTGCGTTATCTTCGTCGTCGCCAGAAACATTTCAAAAGGAAAAAGAGTTATGTTGGGTGAGTTTTTATTTCATATTCTGTGGAGGGTAATGCAATAAAACTGAGGAAAGGCGAAGTTTATCGGAACTAAATTGATTAATTTCCAACAGTCGTCAATACTCAAACATAAAACATATATATATACATATATATGTTTATGCTTTATAAGCGAAGAGACTTAAAAAATACGCCAACTTATGAAAATGGTCAACATGTTTTAAATAAAAGTGATTAATTCCCAACCAACACACGTCCATGCTTAACGTTTTTAAATAAATAAATTTTCGTTGGCTTATTTTTTAAGAGTGAAAAAAATTTATAAATGTGTCAACATTTGAAAACGGTAAAAAATAACAATTAAAATCCTTCCACGAATCCATAAGTATATTTCTTTAAATGTGTTAAATATTCCCTGTGGTTAATTGTGTGTATATGGTGTTTGTGTACGTGTAAATAAAGTCGTGTGTTCTCAAACCTTTGTCACAAGGTCAACCCAACCACAACTATTAGTTATAATCCAGCTGTAAAACCCACAACACTACAATACTCAATTTTAAACATTTCTACTTTACTTTACTTTTGACAATTGTCTAAGTGGTTGCCAGTTGCATTAGAACGAAAAAAACTTTACTTTAATTAAATTTTTAAATAAATTTTCCTTACAATATTACAGATTTTTGCAAGATATTATAAAATACCTTTATTATTTACCGTTATATTTCAATTTGAATTAATAAATTATTTTAAAATACTTTTTAGCTATAACAAATTATTATCACGTTTTGGTTCAGACAGAAAACTACGCCTATGCATATAGTATACAACTACATAAGTATAGGATATACAAGCGTATAGTGTATATAAGTATAAGTGTACAAGCGTATATACCCTAGTCCTTTACATGTATATATTGTGCGTGTGAGTGTGTATATAAATATGTATATTAGGTGCAGCCCTTATGGCATAAAATGATCACGGTCTATTACCAGCTGCATTAGAAGAAAAAAAAAATTCTTATGGCCAGAGGTTTATTATGTGCAAAAATATTCCTCTATTGAAAACAAAGTGTTTGTCCCATCATTGAAACTTTGAAAATATGCTTATCCTTCTTTTTTTAAGGAAATTTACAGAAAAACATTGAGCATATTCTGAATTTTTGAAATCCACTCTCTGTTCAGAGGATATTTTATTACGCCAGGCACCATTACAATTTAATGCTGAAAGCAATCCCAGATTCAACTCACACAGCACGTAATAGAAATACTTCCAACCATTTATTATTTATAACAATTCACTCCTGGCATGAGAACAGCAGATCAACGCTTTGCATTTTTCCAGACAGCGAATGCATTAATAAAGAATACTTGCGCATGAACGTCGACTGATAAGGAATTTCAACACGGTACTCAGGTGCGCATTGCGCAATTGACAGATTTCATTACCAGACTAGAACCGAATCCGTCTACCTTTTAATTGTCCCTAGTCTGGTCAAAGTGTCTGATCCGGTGCAGATAATCTGACAGCATTCTAATGGGAGTCAAGTCATGACGCGCGTTATCTTCGTCTTTGTCAGAAACATTTCAAAAGGGAAAAAGAGTTATGGTGGGTGAGTTTTTATTTCGTATTCTGTGGAAAGTAATGCAATAAAACTGAGGGATGGGCGAAGTTTATCGGAAGTAAGCTGATTAATTTCCAACACTCGTCGCCACTCAAAAATAAAACATTTTTTATTTACGTTTTTGTGTGTTGAAAATCAGTTTTTATAATTTAATTTTTTTTTAAAGCGTAAAGACATAAATACGCCAACTTATGAAAATGTTAAACATGTTCGAAAGAAAACTGATTAATTCCCAATTAACACACGTCCGTACTTAATATTTTTATAAATACATAAATATATTTTGCTTTAATTTTTTATGAGTGAAAAAAGACATAAATATATCACATATGAAAATGGTAAAATCTAACTTAAGTCAAATAAAATTTAAATGAAAATAATGATGTAAAACGTACGTCTTTAATGTTGAAATATTACACATAAAAACACAACAAATGAACACAAAAGACAAAGATGAACTAACAAGAAGGGAATTATAAACACAACAACTTTGTACCAGAAACAAATAATGACTAAAAACCACAAGTTACAAATTCAAGATGGGATTAAATCAAAGCGTTGGAGAGCTGAAAATCTTTAAGCAATTTCCAGAAATCCGTGACGGTATGCTGTCACACAGTTCCGACTTCTGACTGGCCATGACTGTCTAGCAGAACATCTTCATCACATTTTCGAACCCTGGCTGCCCCCTAAGTGGTTCAACAGACCAATGACCACATCCAACGATGTGGTATTTGAAGGCGACTAGACAGCGTTTTACTAGCGTGTAAGAAAACTCTTAAGGCAATGACTTCGGTCATCTTTGCATTTTTTGGACGTTTATTGTTTTGATTTTTTTTTTTCTTCTTATTATTATTTTTATTTTATTTGTACATACCTTGCCATTAGAAATAATAATAAAAAAAACTTGTACCAGAAAAGCTACTACAAGTATTTGCCACATGTAAATTTTTTAACTATCACAAAACTGTCGTAGCTTTCGCAATGCAAAAGATATGAAGTGCCTCACATTCAGACCCTTTATATATATATATATACGTGCATGTATTGTAATGTCTCAGCTTATACTATACCTATAACGGCTTCAACAAGAGTACAACTTTCAGGTTCATGGGAAAGCTTTAATTTTTATTTACAAACATTATATATATGTACTGAATTATGAGTTAATGCAATTTATTATTTACAAAAAAATTTAAAATTAAAAAAGATATAAAATTTACTCACAAGTACAGTTCACTCCAAGGATGGAGATTATCAGAGTTCTTCAGTCTACGACGAAAAAATGCATGTGAGAACTTTTTAAACACGTGGTCTACGGCAGACCTTAATTATCACACGGCGTGTTACACGAAACCATAATGGGCTCACTTTGTAAACAGGCGGAATCTCCGGCCTATATATATATTGACCATTTTACAAAAACATATAATTTGGTAATTATTGTAACTGCAAAATTTACGATAAATTCCATTATAATTTGTATAAATTTATCATATTCGTTTTATCTGCAGTTACAAAAAACTTAGACAAAACTAACATTAATAAATGTTGGCAAAAAAGAGTTAAACTACAAAATGGACATTGCTAAAAAGATAAAACAAACGTTGGTTATAAAATTAATAGAATTTTATTTTCATAAAAGAACATAAATTTTAATTTGTCATAAAAATTATATACATAGAAATTATAGAATCCTGTTTGGGATATTATTTAAAACAGCTCTTTTAAAATATGTTAGCACTTAAGAAAAAAAAAATAAAATAACACATATCTATATATATTACCAATATCCGTAAACAGTTTATAGGTTGAAAATGATTTTCGACTTGCATCCTCCTATATATCAGTATACATAACCGTAAAGTTTTGCAATAAAATTTAAACTGCATTTTTATGGATATCATAATCTCAATTCAGCAGTAAAACTGTAGCGGCAACCCAGATGTTTCCGATTGAACAAAACCATCTGTTAACCAAAGTCGTTAGCTTTTGCGAAACGTAATCTTCTCATAAATGAACTTCAGAGACAAACCAGAAAGTTCATCGCATTTGATGTAGTTATGAATACATAGCTGCAAGTTCGGGTGTTATGCCAGAAATGTCATGTTCTAGATTAGTTCCAGAGTACTCTAGACAGTGTAAGCATCAACTAAGTGAACAAACATTAGCAATGACATAGTCAGCTCTGTTAGTAAACCTCATTCGACCCCAGTGTTAATTGATTCCGCGACTAGTCTATGGAAATGCTGTATGCCGGTGGCATGTGAAATATATGTGAGAATAAATGGAATTTAAACTGAATTTTTGTGAGTAATATTATGCACTAAAGATAAATTGTTTTTAAATTTTTAATGTATTAAATTTTAATTTTACAAATTATACATTATTAATCTCTAAATATAATTACCTTATAATATATGGAATTATATTTAGAGATTAATTGCATTACAATATCTAACTACAATTAATTTCATAACATTATATAACTAGTTTCTGTGATTGTTATGACAAAATGTCTTGCATCATTTGTGTCTGATTAGAATGTTCAAGTTTCCACGATTTCTATGAATTGTATAATACATAATTTCCTGTAATATATAATTTTATGATGTTTATTTAAATAACTTTATATATCTGGATATGAACAGCCTGGTATAAAACGTTATATCATTATATCCTTAGTATAGTTACTGAATCTATACTAAGGATAGCCACAAAATTTTTGATGTTGGCAAGACATTGTTTTGGGTTAAAAAAGTGAGGGACAGAAATCAAATATCATAAATTTTATCTTTGAGTAGGCTCATTCAAAATAGTGTTAAAATGAGGTATGGCAAAATGCAGGATGCGGCCGAGCAAATTCTTGCATGGTGCACCTCATGTAAAAGTACGGCATTAAAAATTAACAACAATATGTCTGAATAACTTTTTTTTATGTGACGCCGAAAAAAATTTGCTGTAAATTTATAACTTTATCACTTTGTTTCAGAAAAAATACTTCTGTACTCTGTGCATAGAATATCATTGACAATTGTGTGGAAACATTTTTTTTTTTTTAGTTTAAAAATTATTGACAGCGAAATAGAAAAAAAAAAAAACCTCGTTGTTTGTTGGGCCTGGAATATATTTTTCGTCGTAATAATTAAACTGTTAACATTACTAAGTGAAAATTCAAGTTTATTATGTGAAACTGATATTATTTTATGAAATCAGCATTACAAGTAAAACAGCTTTCCAAGATAATTTCATAAAGATATAAGAAGATTTTGCTGCTTCTAAAAATGCAAAATTTCTAAGAATTGTATAATATATAATTTTCTGTAATATATAAATTTGTATTGTATATTTAAATAACTCTACATACCCGGATATTAGCAGTCTGGTATATAGCAGTTTCGAAGGATGGCAGCCAATTCGAAATCAGACAAGTAAAAGATAACCAACAGTTATTGAATCTATGTCAAAGATAGCCATAATATTTTGGAAAGACATTCCGTTGGGTTAAAGAAAGTGGGGACATTGATCAAATCTCATAGGTTTAATTTTCGGAAAGTTCTTTCAAAATAGTCGTGACAAAATGAAGGATGCGGTCAAGCAACTCCACCCATGGTGTGCGGATGACCAATTGACTAGCTCTATGGCCTTCGGTACCGCAGGCTCCAGGTTCAAATCCTGGCGAGGGGCATGGCTGTTTCTTATTGCTTCGGAATCCACGTTAAACTATAGGTAACGGTCTGTTTATCTCTCGTGCCCTGCACCCTGCATTATGCTGTATCTTTTACATTTATGCTTTATAGTGGCTAGTGTACACGGCCTTCAAAATTAACAACAATATGTCTAGATAACTTTTCACGTGATGCCGAAACATATTATGTTGTAAATTTATAACTTTATCATTTGTACGTAAATAAAGGGCCTGAATGGTCGAGTGGCTAGCGCTCTGGCGCTCGGTACCACAGGTTTCGGGTTCGAGTCCCGGTGGTGCCATGGATGTTTGTAATGGTTCGGAATCCAATTTAAGCCGTTGGTCCCGGTCTCATATGACTGTAAGAGCGTCACGGAGCGCAAAAGTCAGACTTCTACCTACTGGTGCTCCATCACAACAGAAGCTGCTTCTTTCCCCTTCAACCTTGAGTCCTTGCGAGTTCGTGGGCTTGGCCTAGATTAGATATCTACCAAGTGGGATAAGTAACAACAACGTAAATATTTTTTTCATTTATTTGAAATTAATACATTCAGTTTTTAAAAAAATTAATTAGGGGCGAATTGAGCATTGGACGCATATTTAATAATTATAACGCTTAAAAAGAAAACATGCCCCGTCTCGAAATCTGCTAGTTGGCAGACGGACTTGCTCAATGAAGGAGAAGAAGAAGTGGCGAATTGAGAAATATTATATTTATTGTTTAAAAAGTTTATACGTAAGCTAAATTTAAAGTGCAGAAGAATAATTTCAAGTAGAACGACTAATCAAAAAAGGATTTGTGCCTTTAAGCTAATATCTGCATATTATTAGAAATCATATATAGATCAATGTTGTAAAGAAATTCTTCGTCAAGTACCATGATGGTAAAATGCAACACTCGTTGGCATATTATAATGTATACAGATTAGCATACGAGTGTGATTTGAGTTAAAATCACTGCTTTGAAAAAAGTAGTTTTTTGAGACGAATCTGATAAATCTTTGTCTTGTTATAATGTTTCATGCTTCCTCTTGTACAAGATGATTATATGTCACAGGTGACTGAAAGTCTTTCGCGAAAGTATTCTACTCTCTTTTTGCTTTTTGCGCGGTCAGGCTTCTTTCTCTGGTGTGAGAGATATGCGAACTTCCTTCCTGTGTTATATGTTATATGTTAAGTGTTTAATATTTTATTTGCTAATTTTTTTATCTGTATCTGTACTTAAAATCCAGAACAACAAAATAGTAATAAGATGCTACATTTCGGTAACAAGAGAATTCTCGCAGGGAAATTATTTTTCTCACAGTCAGTGCATCGATGTGGCCACAGAGTGGTCAGTGCATCGAATCAGTGCATCGATCATCAGTGCATCGAAGGCCCAGAACAACATGGCTGCCTATGTTTGTTCAGTCATTATTTGTGTTCCTATTAAAGAAAAATTGTTGTGTAGATTTGGAAAATAAACATTATTTTAAACTCTGGTATTATTTAAATCTCTTTAAAATGTGCAGAAACATTGAGTTAATGATGTGGAATATTTAAAAAAAAATTTAATTAAGATGGAATAAATTCCTCGATGTTATTATAATTTATTTATTTATTTGTCTTGAAGCTTAACTTTTTTTGTAAATATATTTAATAATTTAGCAGAAGTAATTTAAATGATTTTCGTTATTTGGTTTAAATAACATTAATTTAATGCAATATTTAATTTTAATAATAATGAGGAAATTAATCTCCTAACGATTAATTAGTCATTGGTATATATGTTTGATTCAGCTTTTGAACTGCTAAGTATTCTTCATCAGAATATTATAAGGTTAAAAAAATGTTATTGTTTTAAATTAATCTGATTAAAATGATAAATCATGCTATGAAAATTAATAATTTTTTATATGAATAACCATTTGATCTTCAATCGCCCATTATTTTTATTATTTTATGCTGAAATCGATTATTTGCATTTTATAGGATGATATTTTTACGTGTCAAGGTTTTGCATTAAAAATACTTTCAAACACTTTTAAATATATCTAAAATATTCACAAATACTTTAATATTTGATTTTTAAAATTAAAATTAATTAAAAATTTCAATTATATATTTCTTAAAATTTTAGACATTAAGTATTTGTGGAATATGTTTTTCAATATTCAATGAGGGCCTGAATGGCCGAGTGGCTAGCGCTCAGTACCACAGATTTCGGGTTCAAGTCCCGGCGGTGCCATGGTTGTCTGTAGTGGTTCGGAATCCACTTTAAAGTAGTTCCTGGTCGAATATGACCATAGGAGGCGTTGAGGGGGCATTGTTACTCCGCGTCCGTGGCTTATCTTCAAGTTACACGCGCCCCCTGGGTAATGCAAAGTGAGTAACATCTGCGCAGCGCTTGCGTTAAGGCATCCAACACCAAGCTGTCTAAGTGTTTGCCAGCTGCATTAGAACCAAAAAAAAAAAAAAATCAATAAAGAACACTAAATTTTTCAATAAATATTTGTAATAATATCTAAAGTTAAGATATATGACAAGATTGTCATGTTCTACGATGCTTTTGAATAAGAAATATTTTAATTAATTGTAATTACAAGGAAAAGTATTTCTGTACATTGTACCTAGAATAACGTTGAATATTTCCATTTATACTGAATGTGTGCAACTTTCATTATAAACCAATAACGCAAATTATTTATTTGGATGTTATAATAATAATAAGTAGTTTGTTTCTTTTTTCAGACTTGCAGATTTTTGTTATTGATGAAGTTTATAGCCTCTGGTTCCACTTATGTACCTACTAACCGTTTAACGACGGGTGCCGAGAAGAGTATATTTAGAATTAAATGCTTCACATTTTTATGTTCAGTGAAAAAAAAAACTGTAAAACTACCATCTAGTAGCATAACTGTCTATTCAAGACTGGGCCTGATGGCTGAGTGGCTATCTCTCTGGCATTTGGTACCACAGGTATCGGGTTCCGGCGGTGCCATGAATATTTGTAGTGGTTCTGAATCTACTTTAAGCTGTAGGTCCCGGTCTCATATGACAGTAGAACATCACAGAGCCCAATCAAACTCCTTCTCACCTACATCATTGCCAAACTGTAAAGGGCAACCCAGCTCTAGGCACAGTGGTGTGGTGTGGTGTAGTGGTAGTAGCGTCTATTCAAGACGATTTACCCACGTTATCATAACAGTCAACGAGTTTACTCGTTTCTGAAAGCAATGGACACGATGGATTCTATTAGTGTATTCGTTGAGACAGCCTACATACTGCATATGTTACTGTGCCCGACTAATAGCTTAGTGACAACGTACGTAGCTGCTGAGCATTAGATTGAAGGTTCAATCTACTGGTGGCTTTGCTGTAGACACTGTTTCAAAAAACGAAAAATCTCGGTGTCTTTTATGGTGTTTAGGCTCTTGTGTCGTGAGTCGGACTACGTGGGGGTAGTTTTCCGGTTTTTCTCTCTTTACACAAGTGTGGGGTAATTCTGCCTAAAAGTCATCCCGGAAGGCTCTCCCTCCTTCTTCAATGTCACGGAGACAAGTCAAACTTCTACTTCAATTACAACTGTGATCCATCACAACAGAAGCTGCCCCCCCACCGCCTTCCTTCCTTCTCTGAGACCACATGGGTTCTTGGACTAATTTTTATGTTGCTGTCTACCAAGTATGATAAGAAACAACACATAAATTGCTTGGGCAACTCGTAGAATTGATTTCGATAAATTTCAATAATAAATAATTCCGATAAAATAAATTAAATATAATCTAAGAATAATAGTTTATTTTATCCCTGAAGAAATATTTTACTTTGAAATATTCATCCTTTCTTCTTTAACAAATCGTTCTTTCAGAGTACAACAAATCCGACCACGCATTTACAGCCGCATGTATTAGAGAGCGATTTATCTTGCGTTGTGCACAAACTCAATTTGTGGAAGGCCCCCGACGTCGAGCGTCACTTCGGACGTTTCCCCGCTCCACTCATCAGTCAAGCGCGCGGCTCAACTATTCATGGAGTACTCCTCGAAAAGTTTAGTTGACACCCCGTGCGAGGAGGAGGGATCGATTTTTCTTTCATTCGAATCGGATGTTTGCTTTTCGACTCCTACTTTTCGTATTAGGATCGCTCTCATTTGTATTTTAATTCGATTTCAGGAAACAGAATCAGTGCCGCTTGCCTTTTTCCAGGCAGGGATTTTTATTGTTCGTAAATCTATTCCGGCGCTTTAGAAAAATAAGGTAGGAAAGGGAAAGTTTTTGCACTTTTCCCTTATTTTTCGATTTAGACTGGATACGGTTTTTTTAAACGATTGAAATAGGGATTAACCACTGATTTTACAATTGCTTTTTATTTTTATCTTAAATTTAAAATGAATTTTATTACTATTATATTACTATCAGCTGTAAGTAAGAATATAAGAAGCGTTTTAGTAAAATTATTAGTTAATTAGATGTTAAACTAAATTATATTGATTTGAATTCAATTTAAAAAATCATTTGATTTGAATGATTTGAATTTAATTTAACAAATAATTTAGTTTGATTTGTTTTGAATTGATATGATTTGTTGACAACACAGCAAAAACAGCATTTTTTATACATCGGATGAATTAAAAATTATGAATAAGTAAATAAATTATGAAATCCTTTCAGAATATAAACACATCTTTTTGTGGATAAGATAATTTTTGGATTTTTATAAATAGATAGATGTATGTCTAAGTAAATATATATATATTATCTCTTTTATCTCTATATATAGATATATAAAGAGTCGAAGATTGCTAATTCCTTTCAGATAATGAACATATATATATATATATAAAAGATTTGTAGATTACTAAATTCTTTCAGATTATGAACACATTATTTGTGGATACCGTAGTTTTGGATTTTTGTAATTGTAATACTTAATGTAAATTATAATACTTAATAAAAATATTCAAAACCAACACATATATATAAAATTAAAAACTTCATTTAGTTAAAATGGGAACCAATTTATAATTTTACCATTGTAAGCGATATCAAACTAATTTTATTTTAATTTTCAATAAGTTTAATTAAAAATTTACATGAAAAACGAAGCAGCATTTTTATATATTATGGAAATATTTAAATATTTAGAGGGCAAGCCAATTTTAAATATTAATATTGGTTATATATATATATATATATATACATAATAAGTTATAAATTACTAAATTCTTTCAGGCAATGAACACATTATGATTTGTGTAACGTAGTTTTGGGTTTATATAAATGAATGAATTCTTACTTAAGTAAATTTGAAAAACATATTAATATAATCATTTGATCCAGAATTAATTAAAATTATAATACTTGATAAAAATACGCTAAACAAATATAAAAAAGTAAAATTTAAAAATTACCTAGAATGGAAACAAATTTAGAGTTTGTCATTATACACGATACAAGACTAATTTTATTTTAATTTTAAATAAGTTTAATTAAATTTTTTTCTTAAAAGGCAATCACCATTTTTTATATATTAGGGAAATATTTTATTATTTAGTGGATAAGCCAATACTTAAATGTTAATATTGCGTGATTAGCTACCATTTCGCACGCTAATTAATATTTTATTATTCATTGAAAAAGACCATTACTAGAAAAAAATCATGTAAGTCATAATTCTACTTTTACCTCAACAAGTTTTAGTACATGTTTGACATTGATTATGAAATTACCTCATTTTCTTTTAATCATTAAATAAAAAAAATAAAGAATAAAAAATAAAATCTAATTAGAATAAATTGATTGATTAAAGCTTAAAATTAAATTAACTAGTTTATAGAAAATAGTATGTTAATTGACATTAATTAATTCATTTTATATTAGGCTGTGATTATAAAGTATATTGCTTAAAACAACTTCCAAATGTTGTTGATTATTATCTTAATAAATACATGTTTGTCAACAATCAATCTGTTTTTAATTACTTTTCATTTAATTCAACGAGTTATAATTATCTATTATATTTTTCTTATGAAAATTCAATAATTATATTTGTGGTGTTAATGAATTGAAAAGGTTAATTAAAGAAGTTAATTTTATCCATTACACATTTGTTTCTTATCCCAATTGGTAGACAGCAATATCTAGACCAAGTCCAAGAACCCATGTGGTCTCAGAAAAGGTAGGAAAAGATAAGGCAGGTTCTGTTGTGATGGAGCTTTTAGGACTTTTTACGGGGTAGATTATGAGCCCTACACCCAACGCTCTACAGTCCTAATCTTTTGTGAACGTTAGAAGGTGAAGAATTGCTGTGCCAAATGTCGGTTGTTAGTCTCATATCAAAGGATTTATGACATACCGGAAGACAGCTGAGTCTCGTTTGTATTGTGGGCTAATGAGGCTTGTTTTTTTAGAATTCAAACTGTAACACTAGAGAACGGACGAAAGAATGACCAAATGTTTCAAATGAAGAAGCAGCTTTAGAGACATTAAAGATACCTTATCTCATTTTAAGATACATTCTTCAATTGTTTTTCCTTTCAATGCTGAATTTAGTAGCCTACTATGTATTCTACAAGTTCAATTGTTAAAGGTATTGTGCCAATACTGTAGATTGATTTGTTTTGTCGCTCTACGGTCATTTTGTGCCCACTTTAGGCTAATCAGGCCGGGACCTACAGTTTAACGTGATTTCCGAACCACTAACAAGTATCCGTGACATAGCCAGGATTCGAACCTGTAGCATGTGGTACTAATACTGCAGAAGAAGCATTATGGGCACAACATGAAAGCAGTTCAGATACATGCTAGTCTTATGAGGTATAACGTCATTATGAGAAAAAAAAGGGCCATCGGGTTGGAACTGTTGATCCATGATCTCAAACGTAAACGACTACAAATGCCATCACCATATCTTTGTTCTATTAAAATTAGACTCTGAATAGGTGGCAGTTTACTGATGTAAAAGATAACACTCGACATAGTCACACGATGAACACTATCACATCCCACCAAGGGTCTGTGTGCCTCTGTATAACAAAAGCAGCGTGAGACCGCTGACCTTGGAACCTCCGCACTTGGAACGATTATCTTCTCCAAAACTGGGGTTATCCATCGCTAAACACTTTGCGAAGCCAGTTTGTGACAACCATATTGATCAACCACAGCACCTGTCATGTTGTGGGATGAAAGAGACTGGAAGTACAAAGGCCATATCATAGGGAAAATTTCATTGTTCTTCTATGTCAGCTTTGACATGTAATGACGTCACTTTAAACTTGCATTTTATTGGTTCCCATAGTTGCTGCATCAATAGAATAACAGATTTGAACGATGTTAGATGAAATTTGTATATGAATAATGTAATAAACCCATTTTTATCCAGTTAACATACGGTTGACACTTTAGGTAACGAAATTAAATCAGCATGATACAACCTTAATCCTACATATCAGCAAATTTTTGTGAAATAATGGAAGGTCCTACATGGGGTATAGAATATACTGTAACAAGACAATTGACACAATATGATGCCTTTGGTGCACTTTGGGTCTGTCCCAAAATCAGTCATATATAAAAGCTTCCGAGATAAAACATTATTTTGTCAGATTATTAATTATTGGGTTGACAATAAAGTGCATTCGGCTTTTTGCATGGATGGACCGGAAAATGGAAGGTCCAACATGTGGTACAGAAGATACTACAATAAGGCAATTGACACAATATGATGACTTTGGTTCAGTTCAGGGCTGTCCCAAAATAAGTCAATTAAAATTATACACTAATGTGCCCAAAAGTAAGACCAATTATTTTTTTTCAAAAACTCTTTATTTATTCTTCCAAATTTGTTTCATCGTATTCAAAGTAATCTCCTCTGGGCATAATGCACTTATGCCAACTTTTTTCCAATCCTCAATGCATGCTAAAAAGTCATCGGCAGGGATAGCGATTCACGTTGAATCTCTACTATCGCCTCAAACGGTATCCCAGGTGGTCTTTTGAGTGAGTCAGAAGTCGCACTTAGTGAATACGGTGATGGTGGAATGTTATGGGTTTCGGTTTTGGCGAAAAATAACGAAGACTCAATGCAGTATGAGCTGGTGCATTTAATGTTTTTGGTACCAATCGAGATTTGACGCGTTTCAGGCCCAAAATGGAATTGACCGATCCTTTTGAAATTCCAACGTCAGCAGCAAGGTCTGTAATTGTAAATCAGCGGTTTGCAAGCACAAAATCTTTACTTTTTTTGATGTGAGCTTCGTCGCTCTTCGCCTACAACGCGTTCTCTGCCTTCTTTGAACTGTTTATACGACTTCTAAACATTTCTTTCAGATATAGGAATTATCATTGAACGTAAACAAAATTGAATGCAAGTTCTTTGTTCAATTAATTTAGGCATTTCAAAAACATCCGGAATAAGATTTAGCGTCTCACAAAGCCAAGCATAACTGAAACACCAATGAATATTTTGACGTGAAATTTCACACAGATGTCAAGGACAATGCCAGCAACCTAAAAAAAAAAAAAAATAAAGTGAAATTCCAAAAGCCCTGGGAATTTTAAATTGAAAATTGATCTTACTTTTTGGACATAGTAGTTAAAGCTTTATAAGGAAAAATACTCTTTATCAGATTATAAATTATTGGCTTTACAAGAAAGTGAATTCAGTTTTTACCATGCATAAATTGGTGAAAGCAGCAAACCTTTTCTTGCAAACCTAATATTATGCTAAAGAAAATATAAATGTCAAAGCGATTTTTTAATAAAAACATACGCTTTTAAATACACCTTATTTATTTACTCCGGTCAAAAAGAAAAAAGCGCACAGAGCGAGGGGCAATTATTCTAGTACAACTTAAATATATATTTTTTAAGAATCGTATATTTAAGATCCTAATTATACTTAAGAATCTGTGCTTCGTTAAAAGATTAAGAAATGTTTTCGATATTGAATTAGAAATATTTATATTCCATTAAATTTCAATTTGCGTTTCCTGAAATTTAAATTAAGAAAGGGCATACTGGGTCACATTTGAATATAATTATTTAAAGTTATGATTACAAGTTAATGCATATCAAGTGCGTATTTCTGAAAACCATTGAGCAATATATCTTGCACAGATTTCAATGAATAAAAAATGATTTAATTAAGTTTAATAACCAATACAGCAAATATTTATGATGTTTTTAATTTAAATATTTTAGCCCCAAAAACCCTTGATCACTTTGTGAATGCATTTAAATCAAATTATTTTATAAATAGATTAGTATAATGAAAGTTCCTTTAAAGTATATAATTTAAAATTCTTGATTGGTAATAATTTTGAAATGCATTCAAATAACTTAAAAGCAGACTGTAACGTTCGTGACTAGGTAGTAATTTATTATTTCTCTGCATTTGGGTGTTTGTGTTTATGCGAATTTTGTTCCCAAAAATACATTAAAAAAATTTTTAAGGAAGTTTGTGTTTCAATAAATTTTTGTTTTTCGTTAATTATTTTTATTTTATATAAAATGTAAAATAAATCTGTGAAATCACAGCATAATTAGCATTTTCATTGAAATTCGTTACTGAACTAATATGTTTCTAGAGAAACTTTTTGTAGAATAATAATTCACATGAATAGCATGTAATCGACAACGAGATATTTTTTTAATGAAAAATTTGCATAATGTTTTGTATTACTTTTAAAAATAAAGAAATATGTACATAATATTATTTCAATGCTCTAATTTTTGGTATTGATTTTTAATCAATACTTTATTAAAAAGAACGTTAGATAATATAAATAAATGTAATTACATTTATGAGATACTTATTGAGTATTTATTCTTATGTTCTTTACGGAGTGTTATGCACTTACGTCTTCTATGCAAATTAAAGAATTTTATTATTTATATTTAAATACTTCAGATCAAATAGAATGTAATATTTTAACAGTTGAACGATGATTAGAAAATATAAAGTAGATTTGATAATATAAACTAGTACTTGAAATAAAAGTTAAGAAAAAGTAATATCCCTACAAAGAAAAAGTGGAGTGTAGCTGAAAAGTTCACAGGCTGATACATAGATGGCTGTACTAGTATTAAATGCATATGAGGTTTAGTTAGCCCTAACCATCAAAAGACAAGTGTATAAATTTGACAGCTGTTACACTATTAGTATGTGAGTTATAGCATTTTTATTGAAGTTATAGCATTTTTAGTGAAGTTATAGCATTTTTAGTGAAGTTATAGCATTTTTAGTGTTCATCACGTGCAGTCCACTCGACTGACTGTCGAATGGACTCCGGTGTGAAATGGTGGAGCCATGTTTCATCTATTGTCACAAAATTCGGGTTTATTACGATTGAACAGCTCCAAACACTGCTGAGAATCATCAATTCGTTGTTGTTTTTGGTCGATTGTGAGCTCGCGCTGCACCCACTTTGAACAGAGCTTTCGCATATCCAAATATTCATTCACGATATGTCCAACACGTTCTTTTGATATCTTTAGGGTCTCAGCTATCTCAATAAACTTCACTTTAAGGCTATCAGAAATTATTTTGTGGATTTTTGATGTTTTCGCCGGTAACAATCTCTTAATGGCGTCCACTGCGTGCATCGTCCTCGGTGCTCATTTCGCCTCGTTTAAATTTAGCAAAACCACTTCTCTACGGTTGATTTTCCTGGTACAAATTCCGAATAATGTTTATCAAACCAAGCCTTGGCTTCAATAATATATTTTTTTTTCGCCAAAAAACAATGCTTCATTAACACACGAAATTCCTTTTTATCCATTTTTTTCAAAGTTGCTTCACTAAAAATGCTATAACTCACATACTAATAGTGCAACAGCTGTCAAATTTATACACGTGTCTTTTGAAGCTTATGGCTAACTAAACATTATATGGATTTAATACTAGTGGAGCCATCTATGTGTCAGCCTGCGAACATTTCAGCCTTTCTGGTATAGCGCACAGGATTACAAGACTTTTCGTAGAAATTGAAGTATAATTATGGTCTTATAATATGCGTCCTCTGATATATCAATATAAGTGTAGGAAAGAATTTTATATTCGAAACTTTTACCTAACTATTATTTGATGTAAATATATTTTGTGTATTTAGTAATAAATTATACTTCATTAAATAAAGAAAGTTAATATTTTGAAGATAGTCTCCCGAAATCTCAACATTCTAAAAGCAATGCTTGAGATCACTTTTGTAAAAAAATATTCATAAGAGAATTATACTCATCAATAAGAACTTTTTAATTGTTTGAATTTTTAACATGTAATGAAAGTAATTATTACGGGAGTATAAATATTGAGAAGAAAATGTTGAACGTATATAGAGTTTTAAAGGAAAATGCTGAATAAAATTATAAAATTTGTTTTTTTTTTTTCTTTTTAATTTCACCCATACAATTCCCAAACTCTATAGAGGTTCTCAGCTCTAGACACAGTAATGTGGTGTGGTGTGGTGTGGTGTGGTGTAGTAATAGTAGATATCGTACACTATAAGAAACAAATACTTCTAATTAAAAAGAAGCATAACACTGACATTTGTAAAATAAATTAACGTTAGTAAATGAATCGCCAGATGGAAAAAATTAGTAATCGGAAAAACATGTTACTGTATTTTGATAAAAGATTACAAATCTTTCTTACAAATTTATTTAATTTATCAAAACTTTAGATTAAAATACAACGATAAGAGCTATATGCAAATAATACTATCAAATTCCTTCAAAGGATTTCGTGGGATTTTTTTCCTTTTTTATTTATTTTTTATTTTACAAAACAAAAGGCCACCCAGAATGCATAGTAGTTAGTGATGAACATTTGCTAAATAAGGACAGTGGTTTTAATTCTATTTCAAAACTACGTAATATAAAAAAATTTAAAGTCAATTCCTACATTTTTTTTCACTGTATCGCAAAAAGTCCTTTATATATAATTTTACTTCCTTTTTTAAAGTTTATCTGGCGCCATCTATTGGTAGATATATGCAACTTAAATCTAAAAAAAAAAATAAAATTAATTAATTAAATTTAATTACTAAATTAATATTTGAAAAAACTGTATTAACATCAAGTGTCATCCACTTCAAGTTTAAAAAAAATGTATTTGTACTGGAGTGGATGAATAAGAAGTATTTTATTAACGATTAAAAATTTGAACAAGATATATATAGGGAGTGTGTGAGCTAATAGAAGGAATTGAATAAACATATTAGTATATTATTTGGTTAAATTTACAAAATAGTACACAGTTATTAAACGGAAGCTTTTTGAATTGTTTATGAACAATGTAAATACTTAAAGATATATTAATTAATTTGTTATTCTGATAGCTTAGAGTTTGACGTATTTCTTTTTCAAACTGAGGTTAATTATGTTAAATTTTCTATTTTTTAAGTTTAATTTAAAAAAATATAAAGTACCCTTGTAATTTTGTTATATTTATAGTTTAGTAAGTATCATCTAATCATCATCACAAAATGTATATTTATTTTATATAAAATTATTTGAAAAAGTAACAATATAAATATTCATATCTTATTGAAACTCAAATTTAGAGACTTTTATTTAAAATAATGATACATAATTAAATAAAAATTCATACATAAGTATTTTTATGACTATAATCTGCATATATGACAACATCTACAGATTGTGGCCTGATTGGCCAGTGACTAGCGCTCTGGCCCTCGGCAATATAGGTTTCGGGTTCGAGTCCAGGCGGTGCCGTGGATGTTTGTAGTGTTCCGAATAAAACCTTAGGACCTTAGTCTAACATGATCGTAGAGCATTGAGGGGATATTGTCACTCCGAGTTATTAGCGTATCTTCAAGCTACACGCACCCTCTGAGTATTGCTAAATGAGTACTAGTGGTGCAGCGCTTGCTTATGGCATAAATATTAACTGTCTCTGCATTGTAAACTGCATTAGAAAGACAACAATATTAATTATTGTTACTCTGTTAACTTAGCGTTTGACGTATTTGCTATTCAAACTGGCGTACATCATATTCCTTTTTTATTTTAAATTTAATTTGAAAAATATAATGTGCTCTTGAACTTTAGTTTTTATTTATAATTTATTAAGCATCATCCTAATAATCATCACAAAATATCTTCTGAATCTATATAAAATTATTTGAAAAAGCAATAAAATAAATATACATATTCAAATTTAGAGACTTTTATTTAATATTTCATAAAAATGATAAATAATTGAGTAAAAAATTGATACAGACGTATTTCTATATGACTATAATATACAGATCTATTTCTATGTGACAATATTTACAGATTATACAAAAGCTCTAGTGCGACGTTAGTTAAATTAACTGACATGAAGGAAGTCTATCTTTCACATGTTATTATATTAACATTAAGATAATGAGACCTTGATAAAACGGTGGTAGCCAACTGGTTCGGTAAATAACGATGTCATTTTAAAGCAATTAATGTAAAAAACAGAATGTTGAAAAAAATATAATGACGAAACAAATTACATTTAAAAAAATGTTTACAAAAAACAGAATGTTGAAAAAATATAATGACGAAACAAATTATATTTAAAAAAATGTTTACAAAAATTTAAGACCTGTTTATATATAACTACAACATACGGATCTATTTCTATGTGACAATATCTACGGAATGTACAGAAGCTCTAGTGCGACTTTAGTTAAATTATCTTGCATGAAGGAAGTCTATCTTTCCGCAAGTTATTATATTAACATTAAGATAATGGGACCTTGATAAAACGGTGGTAGTCAACTGGTTCGGTAAATAACGATGTTAAAAAAATATAATTACGAAACAAATTATATTTAAAAAAAAGTGTTTACAAAAATTTAAGCAAAAAATTCTGCTACAGAAAATAAAATAGCTTGTCACTCAAAAAATACTTCAGAATTATAAAGCAGAATGTCATACATGCACACAAAATAACGAAGCAAACTACGTAGGACGAATGCAACTCAACTCAGCTCTTGAATGATTAAGCAAATTTAAAAGAATTTGGTGCAAGATAAGACGTATATAAAAAGCTGTAGTAACCGTTCTGAAAACACTATCTTACCCTTACTGTTTTAGACAATTTGTTTGCTGTATTAATCAAATATGATTCCAAATATTTCTGTTGGGCGTGGCATCAAATACATGATTGTATTTGGCGCTGGAACTGTTCTCCTAAAGACTGGGAAAGCTATTTCTCATGGGGTATGTATTGAATTCATCAAGTATTAAATAATTATCTTAACTGCTTAATTTTTCAACAGTTTTTATTTTCTTAAATTCTTTTGCTAGTTGATTTGAAATTACTTTTAATGTTCTAGATTACTTAATATTAAAATATATCGAAATATCATTTTAGTAAATTTTGTTAAAGAAATAAGGATTCGTATGAAAAATTTATCATTGACAGAAACAGATGTACTGAAGTTCTATATTCTTAAATGCCCCGTTTCACTCCTTGGTTTCAATAGAAATTTTAATATTTTAAAATTTCATTTATTTTAAAATGAAACTTAATATGTGCAAGCATAATAAGTCTGAAAATTAATCTACTTCGCTTCAAATTATACTTTGAAAAATTCTTGTATTTTATTCCTTGTTTTTAAAATACTTGAATTAGAATTTTTAAATATTACCTAGTTTTACGAATTCGAAATGGGAAAAAAAATATATTACTATAGTACGTTTTCATTTTAATGGTTAAATTGTATGTTGTTCACGTAAGTACTAGAATACTCGATTTGAAATGTCTATTAAACCTTGTAATCTAATGTAACTTCAGTATTTTCTGGGAAAATAAAATCTAAATTTCTCCTTTCAAAAAAAAAAAGTTGAGGATTAGGTTTTTTTTTTTCTTGTAAAAGACAACTTTATAACCTTGATTCCTCTAACATGCCCCTTTAACATGCCCTTTTTAGTTAACGAGAAATTGGTCAATTTGCTTAGATTCTCCCCAGAGGTTTTATATTTTTGTGCAACCTTGCACTTTTGCCGAGTTCCGGCTCAAAGTGGAGTACTTCTCCAAATATTACACGATATTTAAAGGATTTGCTTCCAATATTTAACACAAAATTTAAACAATTGTATGTGTAGTACTAGTGCGTGTGTTTAATAAAAGGGTTCTTAAACAATTGCTTCTATTGTCTCTTCTCTACTACACTCATTAAAATATTTATGTTCAATAATACTCATGCATATTTGAGGAGGCATCTTATTTCAATATTATTACAGAGGTGATGAATATTGAAATATCACTACAGTAATATTTCGACGTTTTACGAGTTTAAAAGATTATATAATTTTGTTTTTCTTGTAGGTGAAAAATTGCCCCTGAATCCCTGGAAAGTAAAGCCATCTAATGTACAGTTGGGTATGTGCGGTTTTCAATTTACTTTTCTCTATTCCTGTATCTCTAATTTATATTACTGATGGGTATATAAAATTTACCGATAGGTATATGTAGTACTCTTAAATATTGTTAAAAAAATCCTGGTCTCTTGTCAAGATCCTAGAATTCTTGCAGCCTTAAGACATGTGGAAAAAAACTCGTTTTTATTTTCTTCTACGACAGCATTAGATTCGTCTATACTACTTGGTGCATTAATGTTCTGTAACCTCACCTGATTTTTAGTCTTGCAAATTTATTGTGAAATATTTCTGAAATGTAATGGTTTGTTGTAGCAAACTACACGTGAATCAGCATGATGTCGAACTCGTTTGAGGAAGTTTCAGTTTAACTAGTATTGATATTAAATTCTAACCAAATATTGAATGAAAGTTTGTATTATTTCACTTAAATTTTGACTTGTATTGTTTAATTGACTGTGTTTAATTTCTATAGGTGGCGGTAAAGTAAGCACCACGTAAAATGCCTACGGATCGACAGACTTCCTGATTGAATTGTTCTGTAGCATTTCCAGGAAATGAATATTTGTGTTCTATTCAATTTATAACTAGATTTAAAGTTCCAATAAAAAACATTTTCTTCTTAAAGAAGTGTCCAGTTTTCTTTTTTCCCTAAATTCGTTCAATAAAAAGTTGTTTCCTTTAGCTTAAAAAAAATTGGTTAATCTTAACAGCTGAATCAATAACAATACAAAGAAAAATTGGATTAAGTAAAATAAATCTTAAGTATTCTACAAGACTAAGTTTCATTTTCTTTTAAGAAAATGTTTTGATTGTGATATAAATTGAATTATAAATGGAATAATCATTAAAATTTATTTTTTTAACTTGTAGTCAAAAAAAATGAGAATTTGTTATTAAATTTAATTAGGGCAAAAAATTTTTTTTTTTTTTAATTTACTCTTAATTAAACACAAATATCAAAATTTAAATTTAAATTGATCTTGAGTTTCAATATCAAATTTATGTATACACATTTAATAGTTCGATTCGATTTAACAGCTTGTTATTTGTATTGCTTGCGTCTTCTAAGTCATACTGAATATGCATTAGATTTTTCTGTAGTTGTTTGACATAATATTAAAAATTGATTGTAGATCCTTTTATTAATTGTAGTAATTATCTATTTTTCAATAAATAGTAACAAACAGAATAAAAATGTATCAGAACAAATTTGCAACTTTATTGTGAGGAGAACTACCATAACGAGATGTTAGTCAACCCTAACGATTTGACTACGGCGTCAAAATGTAAGATACTCAGGATTTTTACCTAGAATGTCCCTGTGTTATGGTTCTCTTCTAATGCAATGGAAACACGTGGCCTTTGGTCAAAATGGGGATTTTTACCTAGAATGTGGCCAGCGCACGCGGCCTGGTGGCATGGCCTTTGGTACCATAAACTTCATGTTCGAATCGTGACTTTAGTATAGATGTTTGCTAATGGGTCGGAATCCACGTTAAACTGTAGGTTCCGATCTAATTAACCTAAAGTGAGCACAAAATGATTGTAGAGCGACAAAATAAGATGTTTGCAATCGAATCACTTTCCGAACAATTGATAAAATGTGATGTGTCCGTAAGTCATAATTACAGGGAAATACTGGCTCGGTCCCTCTTACAGGTTTCGAACTAAGAAACGCATAGTTGAGAAGCAAAATACATTATTTAACAATCCTCTTCTAAAGCATATCAGCAAATCAAGAAGGAAATAAAGATTGAAAATTGAATATACAATTTTAGTATGCCGAAATTAAAGTAAACCTGTTGGACTGAGTACACTCTTTCGACGGCAGAATGAATGTCATTTAATAGTAATTTGCAAAACAAACTAACGTAAAAACCAAACAATAACGTTAACCTAATAAAACCAAACAATAACGTTAACCTAATAAAACCAAACAATAACGTTAACCTAATAAAACCAAACAATAACGTTTTCTGGAAACCTAACTAACCTCATTATCTAAACTGCACATAACTTGTTTGTTTCTTTAAAATTTAATTTTGATTTTATAAATTAAAAGTGTTTTAATGTCACAGAATGAAAATAATTGGCTTTAGAAGTCTAATGATAAATTCAAGAAATATGCAAATTTTTATCAGTGGTGTTTTCTTTTGGATTACAGCTACTGTTCAGAATTAATAAGGTAAGAATCTGCTTTATTATTATGGGTTTTCATAAATTAATATATTTATTTTGTTCTTTCATGCATTTAATAATTTATGGATACCATTATCTCTGATATCACTAAATCTTTATCACCAGTATATATTTTATGTAGCCAAACTTATAGATGTGAATTGATAAGTAAGAGTGTTTGAAAAATGTAAAGATTGTGTCTCATCTTAAGCAATAGTTAGTAAAAAAAAAAAATGTGTAAATAAAAATTTAATAAATTATTGAAAGTTAAAATATTTAATCTGGTGTTAAAATGTGAGAAACCAATTTGAAATAATATTGATATAAATAAGTTTAAATAGTTTGAGTTTTAGTAAACTCAAACTATTTAAACTTAAATCATGTTGCGAAATAATTTTGCAAAACAAAATATATGACCATGAAAGACACAATTAAAAAAAAAAGGTGACAATTTTTTGCTGGTGTGAATTAATTTATTTTTCGTTAAAATGTATCGTAAATTATAATTTTTTTAATATGGATATTCTTTTTTTGTTCAATAATGATCGAAAAATATTGGCAATGTATAAGTATACTTGCTTCCGCTTCTTAACTGCCTCATGATAAATTTAGATGAATTCGTTAATTCAAAATTGAAGACACCACTTGCACACCATTTTAATTTAAAATATATGATAATAATAAATAAAAGTAATAATGAAAAATAAATGAATTAATAAATATTAAATTACTTGATAAAATAAATAAATGGTTAATTAATTAAATGGCTATTCATTATAATTAATAAATTTAATATCACAATGTTTTTAATAACATAATTTAAAATATTAAATAAATAAAAATAAAAGCTAATTAATTTAAATTTATAAATACATTTTATATAAAATATCCTTTAGCAAATTAATATGAAGAATAGATTTTAAGAAATATGCGTCAAACGTTAAAGACAACCCTTAATGTCAGGACACTTTGCGACATTTTTTTTTTTTTTTTTTTTACTTTCCGACTTTTTACGACACTTACGAAAATAAGGCTACTAATAAAGGCTAATAAATAAAAAAAAAATAACTAATAAGAAATAAGGCTCTTATAGGTGTCAAGTTGTTGTCATTGCAAAAGTGAATAAAGTTATTTTCACTAAAATGTATCATTATAAATTGCTCATGCCTTCCAAAATTGATATTAAATTAATTTATTAATGATTGTTATTTATTTATTTTAACAAGACTTCGAATAGAATAAAGCTTATTTTACTCATAGGCATCTTCACGGAGAATGTGGCTGCTCAAAATGCAATATTGCCTTATTTATTAATCACATTTTATCAAAATGTACTCGTTTTAAGCGACTGAGACAACTTAGATTTAATGCTGCTAATCCTTTATTAATTGACATTCTGTGATAATTACCATCAGAACATATTGTTTTTAACGGCATTAACGTGCTTCAACTAATTTAAGATATGATATAGGAATTTTATAAAATTTTAGGATTTGTGTCTGGCCCATCATGTTCGAATTCTGCCCTGGCACCATAAAAACGCTCCAACAAACCAATCTATTTATTTAATTTATTATTATTTGCTTTCTTTTATTAAATGTCTCGTGATAAACTAACACTTAAGCATAGAATTTAAGACACCAATTTAATTTAAAACGCCCTTTAACATAACATATGAGGAATAGATTTAACGTTGGATGCATTTTTCGTCAGAAGACGTCCCTTAATACCAGGACACCTAACCAAGTCTTTCTGGAAATAAGACATTCTTACATTACTAGAATATTATGATAATATATGTTTTTCAATACATAATATAGGAATATTATAAATGAGATAACTGACGTGATATAGGAATATTATCAATGATGATAAATGACATGATATGGGAATTTTATAAATGATGTTAAATGACATGATATAGAAATTTTATAAAATTTAAGGAATTGCGTCTGGCTATTTGCTTTCTTTTATTTAAACTAACCCTTAAACGCATAATTTAAGATAATACTTGCACACCATTTTAATTTAAAACACCCTCTAACAAAACATATGAGGAATAAATTTGCCGAAAAATGCATCCAACTTTAAAAGACGATGTCCCTTAATACCAGGACCCAAGTCTTTCTGGAAATAAGCCTACCAGTCCTAAAACTTTTCTGTCGTCTTTAGGAAAAGGGTAAAATTCGGGGAGAGTGAAAATCCAGTAGGGACAAAACTATTCGCTTCTACGTGACAAAATCGAGATCCCCAAACTGCGGGCCAAACTTTCAAGTGTGTAATTATCTCACCTTAACTGTCTGATAATTACCATGAGGACATATTTAATATTTTTAAAGACATTAACGAACTGCTACTAAGTCTAGCTCTGCATGGCAGGAATCCGGCCTTTACGCCATAAAAACTCTCCAACCAACCAGACTATTTATTTACTTAAGAAATGAAAAGTAAATATTAATAAATTAAGTGTCTCGTGATAAACTAATTCTTAAACGTAGAATTTAAGACGCCATTTTAATTTAAAACACCCTTTAACATAACATATGAGGAATAAATTTGCCGAAACATGCAACCAACCTTAAAAGGCGTCCCTTAATACCAGGGCACCTATCCAAGTCTTTCTGGAAATAAGGCTACTATTTCTTATAGGCTTCATACCCCTTTTTGCAAGAGTGAATGAAGTTATTTCTCAGATATTAAACTAATTTATTAATGATTAGTATTTATTTATTTTACAAAACTTCTAATAGGAAAGTCTGCTAATGCTACTAATCAATTATTAATTGACATTAAGAAGATAATTACCATGGTAACTTTTTTAAAAATTTTTAAATACATTAAAAAGCTACAAATAATTTAAGGTGTGATATAGAAGTTTTATAAAATTTTAGGACTTGGGTCTGGCCCATCATGTTCGAATTTCGCTCTGGCGCCATAAAAACTCGCCAACAAACCAATCGATTTATTTACTTAATTTATTATTTGCTTTCGTTTATTAACTGTCTCATGATAAACTAACCCTTAAACGCAAAATTTAAGCGAATACTCACACACCATTTTAATTTAAAACACCCTCTAACATAACATATGAGGAATAAGTAGATTTACCGAAAAATGCATCCAACGTTAAAAGACGTCCCTTAATACCATGGCATTTACCGAAGTCTTTCTGGAAATAAGGCTACTATTTCTTATAAGTGTCATATCCCTTGTTGCAATAGTGAATAAAGTTATTTCCCACTAAAATATATCATTAGAATTGATATTAAATTAATTTATTAATGATTATTATTTATTTATTTTACCAGAATTCTAATAGAACGTGCTCATTTTACCCATAGACATCCACCTCCTTTTTGCTCATGGTTTATCTATTAAACACATTTTATCCGAATGTACTCGTTTTAAACGAATGTGACAAAATTTAATGCTACTAATTCTTTATTAATTGACATTCTGGGAGATAATTACTATGATGAATTATTTTTATTTTTAAAGACATGATATAGGAATATTATAAATGATGATAAACATGATAAAATGACATGGTATAGGGATTTTCTAAAATTTAAGGATTTGTGTCTGACGAGGCATGGCCAAATCCGGCCTTCGCAACATAAAAACTCGACTACCAACCCCCCAACCTACTTATTCATTTATTTAATTTATTATTATTTGAATTCTTCTCTTAAGTGTCTCATGGTAAATAAACGCAGAATTAGCGACAATACTTGCATACCATTTTAATTTAAAACACTCTTTAACACAACATATGAGGAATAAATTTGCCGAAAAAATGCATCCAACTTTAAAAGACGATGTCCCTTAATACCAGGGCACCTACCGAAGTCTTTCTGGAAATAAGCCGACCAACTCTTACCAACTTTTCTGTCGTCTTTAACGAAAAGGGCAAAATTCGGGGAGAGTGAAAATCAGTAGGGACAAAACTGTTCGCTTCTACGTGACAAAATCGAGATCCCCAAACTGCAGGGCCAAACGTTTAAGTGCGTAATTATCTCACCTTAACTGTTCGCAGCACTTGAAAGAGGGCTGGAACAAAGGTCGGGGCCGGGGCGGAATTTGTCTGCACAGCTGATTGCCCTAATCTCAAAATTCACACGAAAAGAGATTATTTTGATCCCCGGCGTTCGAAGGAGTCCTTCCCGAAAAGTCACGGGTCCCCTGCTTTTTGAAGGGTAATTTCGTGGAAAATGGGGTGAGATAGGCTATCGTTGAGTGTAACGTGTTGAAATACCGGCGTTATCTGGGTCGAGATAGGGTTCATTTCCAGTTCGGCGTGATAGGCGAGAGTTCAGGAGGTGTCGGGTTTGTGGTAAGTGCTCGCTATTATGCAAGCATGTTGGGGTTATATATGCGACATTGATTGTCTATTCAATGAATTTTTCTAAAAATAGGAACAAATACGCGAAAACAATTTAACGTAAACGTAACTTAAGATTTGTTCTTTGTAAAAATTTGACTACTATATAAAAATCGTTATTCATTTTCTATGCACTATTTTTGCTGTAAAAAATCACATAGTTTCACATCACTTAGTTACATGATAAAATGCTATTTCAAATGCTATTGCTATCATACTTGTGCTTCGTATGGCATATATGTGTACTATGGTATATACTGTCGTATATATAACGCCAACAAGTAGGCTGGAGTTATATATATATATAGGTCATTGATTGTCTATTCGATGAATTTCGCTAAAAATAGGAACAAATATGAGAAAACAATTTTAACATAACTTAAGCTTTTTTTTTAGGAATTTGACTATTATAACTCCTTCTCCTACTAAAAATAGTTTTATAGAAAATACATTTAAACTTATTTTTGTGTGAAGGTAGGGATGACTTGAAAGAAATAACATAAAAAAAAAAAAAAAACTGAAACTTAATCTTAGTTGCTACAAATATATAGAATTGTAACACATTTAGAAAACTGTGTGGTAAATAGTGACAGCATAAAAAGAAAATTTACATAATAAATATGTAAATCTAAACCTCACGATGCAACACTACCTGGCATCTAATAAAATTCGTGATAATAAGATGACAAACCAGGGTGGGCCATCTGTTAGGTTTTTTTAAATTTTGCTTGTTACTTTCAGGAAAATTTTTAAAAAGGAAATTTTTATTAGAACTTGACATAAGAGAAATCGTTAATCACTTTTCTAGGTACTATGTTTGCAATAAAAAATCACATAGTTTCATGATGAATTCTATTTCATAGATTATTAACACTGGGGTATAATACTCAAGGCAAATCAAATGCATATGTGATTCTACTACTGCTGAAAATTATTTATAGACAAATACATTCACATCTGCTTGTGTGCGGGGGATATGGATCGCATGTGATCGCATAAAAATGTATTGAAATTTCATAATCAGCTATAAAATATATTGTTTGTAACACATTAAGAAAAAAATATGCGTTAAATAAGGACAGCATGAAAGTCCATAGAGAAAATATGTAAAACAAAACCTCACGATGTAGCACTTCCTGGCATCTAATAACAGTCGTGGTAATGGAATGATATAATATCAAGTGAACCATCTGTTTTTTTTTTTTTTTTTTTTTTTTAATTATTTGTATGTGTCTATTACGGCTATCTGTTTTTATTTATGAACCAATTTTTATTCAAAATATGGATTTGATAGAATTTTTTTTATATACCATCCAAAAAAAACCGTAAAAAAAACCACACTAAAAACGGATTTGACTGTATGTTAAAATATTTATTTGGAGGATATATTTTGGAACCTGACAAATATAAAAGCAATAATTTATTTCTACAAAAAATAGTCTTCTGTGGTCATCAATTAGCATAAGTGAAGGTACAACAAGTAATTTCATTGTTTTTGTCGCTATGATATGGTAATCAAAATCGGATAGGATCCTATTACTGTAGAAATTGCCTCTACTAGACGAATGTGTTTAAATGCTGTCTGGCAGAAAATATGTTTTGGAAGATGTCTAATTTGAAACAATAATTACTCTCTACTCGTAGTTTTCTGCGAATATCAGTGATAAATATAAATGATAAATAATGATAAATCATTTTAGTGTCAACCATTGCCATTGTGGGATGTGCAGTAAATATCAAATGTGTTCAGGAACATTGATTTTTTATTTGATATAATTTCCAGTATGCATTCCGTAATATATCTTAAATAGTTGACAGTATGAAAATATTGTAAATAAGTATCCACTCATTAGTAAAAGTATTTTATTATTTCTTAACAATCGACCAGAGTGTTTATGCTTTAAAGAACTGTATTTAATATCTAAACTGCATAAAAATTCTAGAGGTTCCCATTACGCTGATTTAGGAAACATCAAAGAACACCAGAACTTCAACATTTAAAGAAATAAATGCAACAAAGAGAACATTTTGCATCAACAGAAAATCCGAGTAAGCAAATAACATTTCAATTCCCAATCCACACCCCCATAATTCCATATAATTAATGACAGTTCAGTGACCTTCCGCTGAATAATAGTTACAGAAAAGTCAGTCAAGACAGAAAGTTACTTTAAAGTAAATAGATGTTACCGAACACCCTTTTCTCAAGATTAAGGTGTAATTAGAATGGAGAACTACCTTTCCGAATGATACATTAAACTGGTGCGAAAGTTACGTTGTATTTTGAAAGTTTGCTTTTGAAACAATTTTAAATGTCCTTCATTTGTTAATTTTAGTGCAAGTGGTTAATATTTTTCAAAGACATTTTAGAATATCTTTGTATCTTATTGTATAATTATAAAATAAGGTTATAAATCAATTTGTATTATTATCGAATGCATTTATAGCTTCGATCTGCGAGTATTCTATATGAAAGTTATATCATTTATAAAGATATAAAATTGATTTACTAGATTCATCCAAATAATTGATTTATTGAAATCGTACTTCCTCCTGGGAAAAGGAGGGGAAAGCGCTCCCTGTGGCATTCAGGAGAAATGGTCAGTAGGCCTCGAGACTCTCACTCGAGAGGAAGTACAGTGAAACCTGCGCTACCTCTGAGAAACGTTTAGTTGATCTACAGTCTCTCATCCCAAGAAAAATATATAATGATTTTAATCGTCGGCCTACGTTCGTTTTTGCACATTTTAGGCTAATTAGACCTGACCTACAGTTTAACGTGGATTTCAAACTTCTAACAAGCATCCATGCTCCCGCCAGGATTCGAACCTGAAGCCTATGGTACCAAGGCCGTCAGCCAATTTGATATCAGATCACTATGATATATATATTTAGTGTAATCCTGCGCATAGTTGGCCTATAGAACCTCCCTCAGAAAGCAAGTGTATTTCCCGCACCCTGCGTATATTCGATTTTCAGGTTTTCGGCTAAGAAAATGGAGACCTACCAAGAATCTATAATTATCTGTCTTCAAATTTGTTACATATTGTATGTACAATCGTATGAGTGTGATGCTTGTACGTGTGTAAATAAACTTGTGAGTACTCAAACCTGTCCTCAAGTATCTTAACCCAACCAGGCTCAGTTACATTCTGGAGCCCTAAGTGTGACCTGTACCCACACTAGTACAATATGGCTTTTTTATATGTCATAGCTTTATATGATTTTTATATCGTTTCTTTCTGTATTTAATTGGAGAAGTTCTTTTACATTGGTAAACCATTTCAAATGCTATAAAAAAACGAACTGTATCTATTTTACTCACAAAACTCCTGATCAATTACAGCACTATTGACAACAATGAAATTTCAATTTGTTTAAAGTTTATATCAAACTATTTTCTTTTGAATATGATTATAAATAAATGCTGGTATTATGAAAATGTGCTTTATTAAATTTAACTGTTGAATATACGCCATGCTATGATTTAAATATTGTTAAGCAATTTTTTGTAAATTATTATTATTATTATATTGTTTTAAATAAGTCGCTGTTTTCTGGATCTTTGCCGACCTAACTGTGTAAAATAATTAATATTAACATTTTCCAATGTTTTTGGAGTAGTTTTCCCAAAGGAAAATATTTCCCTTCATTTAAAGTAATAAAATTTATCATCTGTAAATTAAATAATAACTACCGCTCAATTTCTATTTATTTCCTTTGACCTTAGGAAAAGCTATTATGAATTATAATATTTAAAATATACAGTGTAAAAATAAAATTTTAAAAAATTAAGTAAATTATACAGGCAGCATCATAAATAGACGTGTTCAAATAATATAAATAAATTGAACTTCATTAATTTTTCATAATAGTAACACAATATTAAATTACATGAAACGTATTGCAAAACTCATTTGTCTAGATTTCAACTAAATACCATCTCTACACAGTAAACGGAGGCCAAATAATTTTGAATTTCTTATATGTCCTTTTTCTTTGATGGAAATTCAGAATTATTTGGTACTGTGTATACATGGTGTTTACTTGAAATCTAGAGAAATGAGTTTTACAATACGTTTCATGCAAATTAACATAGTGTAACATTTATAGTTAATTTAACACAATGTTATATTAAAATTGAATATTATGCAAATGTTATGTTACAATTAACAAATTGTTAAACCCATTTCAAAATTCTTTAAATTTAGAACTTGAATTAAAAGTACAAAATTTTTGGGAATAGATATAAGTAACTTCTGAGTCATCGTGTGTAGTTACAAAATGGACTAGTACAGATAGTTGTAACAAAGACATCAGAATTATTTATGGCTTTTCCATTTTTGTCCCCTAAGGAATGGACGTGATGTCTTGCAAAACTCATACAGACTATTAAGCAAAAACAGCCTCTCAGGATGGGCTTGCCAGCGAAATTGTTGGAAAAATTGGATGAGACGTGTAGATAAGACCAACTAGCCCCACCTTGTAAATTAACATGTGTACATTTAAATGTATACGTCTAGGTGGACATTGTGTTTGACGTTACAGACACTATCTTAATTATTTTTGTAGTCGAAACAGCAAGCAAAATTTATAATATTATGAGAAAAATTAGGCTTATTGCTGTGTATGGCTACGTTCCATTGTTAAGTATTTTAGCAACAATAATACTCATGTGCCTTATTATGAAACCACTTATTTTGCTATTGTTCAACATTTCTGTTTATGTAACTATTTGCTCACAATTTTTTTCTAAAATATTTATATCTAATATTGATCATTGGATTATTTATACTAAAAATAGAGATAAGCTAGACTTATTAATTTTCATCATATAATGGTTTTAACTGTTAAGCAAAGGCCCTGAATTGCTGAGTGTCTAGCGTTCGGTGTCACAGTTTCGGGTTCGTGTCCCGGCGGTGTCATGGATGTTTGTAGTGTTTAGGAATCCACTATAAACAGTTTGTCCCAGTCTAAGACATAGTAAAAATCGTTATCTTGACCCACTCTGGTTCCTCGCTCAAGTGAAGTGCCTACCCTGTACCCCCTGTTATGTACCCTTAGCCATGGTCCAGTCGACTACCACGGAGTCTTTGGACCGATTGTTTTACTCTGCCAGGGAAGAAAAATAACAACAGCCTGTTAAGCTTTAAATCATTAACAATATTCACGTATCTTATTGTTAAATCACGCAAGTCTCTGTTTTCTTAATATTTCTGATTGTTCAACTATTTCTTTCATATTTTTATATTTTTAGTGGGTGTTGTTGGATTGAGATACTTAAGAGGAAAGGTTTTAGAACTCATAATTATTTTCACACATATATAAAATTAATATAGAATTTAAAATAAAAGGAAGATAATTAGAAATTCGTGAAGAATTCCACGTTTCAGTTGGATTTCGGTAGGAGAGCAGGGTTGCCTAAAATATACGTCGTCTTCGTGTGAGAGTAAGTAGGCCAACTGACCTTTTCTTCTAAACATTACAGGCGACCATCTTGCCAGAATGTCAGAGGAAGGATGGTTACAACTTATTTAACATTTATTTATGTTACTGATTATTGGACTTTTTCGATTAAAATTGTAATAAGCTAAATTTATCCATTTTCATTAATGAATGGTTTTCTAATAAATGTTTTAATTATAATATTCGTTAAAAAGAAAAAACTTGATAATTCTGAACGTTTAATCTGTAAAATTATAAACCATGCATCATTTAGTTTGTTCTAGTTTAATCGTTTTTGAATAGATATGTATGGAGCCTTAATAAAAATGATTTAGATCTGAATTATAAAAATGTACTGGAACACATTCAACACAATTTCTTATACATACTATTTAAATCTGGGCTGATTGCTTTATACAGAAAAATTACATGTTTCACATCAGTGGCAAATTAGCGCTGTGGTCTGATTTTGAGCACTAAAATATATAAACGACAGGCAGTGAAAAAGTCCAAGAAATTTTATTGTAACTCTTTAATACCACAATATAGATACAAATTTGATACTTAATCGCCTTAAAGGTACTCTGCTTTGGAACACACATACACATACTTCGCTTCTCCATCCATTGATGCCAACAACAACGAAAGTCCTGTTGTGGTATCTTTCGAAGTTCAGCGGTCACGTTGGTTTTGATGTCTTCTAAGGTGTCAAAACGGTTACATTCGAGATCCATTTTGATCTTGGGGAAGAGCCAGAAATTCGAGGGCGCTAAATCTGATGAGTAGAGAGGCTTGTGGAGGAATGGAATATTCTTTTTTTTGAAGGCCATGTCTATGTAACAATCGATGTGTGGGAGGAAGCATTGTGGTGATGTAGTGATTATATTCCCTGCCATTTGGTGTGGCATGTTCTTCGGATTGCCTGCTTTGGACTTTTGAACACTTGAAGGGCCGTTAACAGTTTGTGAACCTGGAAGAAGTTCTTTGTGTACTCCATCTTCGTTGTCTAAAAACGCAATGGGAACCAATTTGTTTTGGATTTGACATGATGTGATTTCTTTGGTGCAGGAGAGGATGTTGTGTGCTTTTCTGGTGATTACATCTTTGTTTTTGGGTCGTAAGAGCACGCCTAGGTCTCGTCACCAGTAAAGATTGTCTCGACGATTGATAAAGACGTCGGGTCCTCTATGCTTTTTATTCAAAACATTTGATTGCAGTCACATTGCTTGTAATTCCAGTAGTAGAAAATTATAGTAATAGTAATAAAATTAATTAATTATATTGTAGTAATAAAAAGTATAATTAAATTTCGGGAACTTTTTGACTGTTCCTCATATAACAACCAAAAAAAAAGAATTGTTTTCAGTGATTGACTAAAATTTGATGAATAGATTAACACTGAATCGTGTTTTTAGTAAATACAATTGTTTTTTTTTTTACATTTAATTAATACATTTTCTAAATAACTGCATCTCACTTACTTTTAAATCCCATAAATTATTTTTTTACTACTTCGATTCTTACATTTCATAATTTAATTTACAAAATTTGTTCAATGTGTTCTCCATGCACATGATCTACCATGTTTATTCTCAAAAGGACATTATGGACTGTAGAATGTCTCTGTCAATCTGTCTGGTGTACAAGTTGTACGGACATTTAAATCGTCAAACATGCCAAATTTTTCTAACCAAAGAACAATTGCAACCAACTATAGCAAAGATAACTAATGTATCCAACCTGCTAATTTAATTGATAAAAATTATCCATGCAACATTTCTGGAAAAAAAAAGAAAAAAATCCTACTACTAAATCTTTAAAAAAAAAAATATGTAACTGCTCAGAAATATGATTTTCTGAAAATGTCCATTACATTTTAGTAAATCTGGAAAACAAAGGATGTTTGTTAGTTTTTATGTCTATTTTATTGCTTCAAATCAACATGTAGTGCTGTGGAATGATGGCCAATTGGCTAGAGCTTTGGCTTTTGGTACTATAGGTTTCAGGTTTGAATATTGGTGGCGGCATGGATGTATGTGAGTGGTTCGGAATCCACGTTAAACTGTATGTCCTGGTTTAATTAACCTAATGTGTGACAAACATAGAGAGACAAACCAATTATCTTGTAGTGCCACGTTTGAAGACGTGAACTTATTTAATTACTGATAAAATTAATTAAATGATTAATACTATACTATTCTGTATTAATCGATTCGTTATGGATTGGTGTTGCATGCGATTCAATATATTCCTTATGATTGAACTCTAAATACTCATAATTAAATTACGATCATTCTGTTGCATTAAATGAAGATTAAATAAATTACAAATAATAATTCAAACAATTCAATATTACTTTATCTTATTATAAGACTTTTATTTACATCATATGAAAAATAAAAACTACGATTTCCCTTTTATAATATTACCATTTTATTATTTCTCAAATTTAAACATACACATATCCCAAGGGTAAATTATCTTAAGTTAGCAGATTATTGCTTTTTTTTTTTAATCAACAGCGAAAAATCTAAATGCGTTCTAATAAAAAGTAAAGAGGCTTCAGAACATCTTAGAAGGTTTTTATTAAATTAATATTTAGAAATATCAGTATAAGTGTTCTTAAATTTCATTTAGTAATTTTTTTTTTTCTATTTCAAAAAATGCATCGTTTAATATTAAGAAAAATCTATTTACTTTTAAGTTTTTAATTTATATTGCATGATTAAAGAAAAAAAAAATTAATAAAAACTTTTACTTCTTGAAAATTTGATATCCGTTTATATTAAATTACTTGCTATAATATGCGCAATATTCTCACTAGGGAATTTGACTCAAATAAATAATGAATTTAATTACCAATTTACAATTTTGATAAGGAAGAATTGAGTTTAGTGTTAAACTATACGTAGCATTTATATATTAAAATGTTAGCTTATTTTTAAAATCTAGATAAGACATTTTTTTTTAACTCTATTATACTACAGAAATTATAGCAATTAAAATCTTGCAAGCCTACAGGAATGCTGGTAGAAGATTTATCTTAAAGAAATTCGTTTAGAGAAGCTCCTACGCATTTGCGGGGTCTGGTGGCCGAGTGGCTAGCTCCGAGTAGCTAGCGCATCCATGGCGGTGCCATGGATGTTTGTAGTGGTTCGGAATCCACTTTAAACTGTAGGTCCCGGTCTGTTTAGCCTAACGTGCGCACAAGATGACCGTAGAGAGACAAACCAAACTTACCCATTTGCCTTCCTTAAAAACCCGAAATTACTACAACTGTCTAAAAAGTAGTCGTCAAGTTTCCTCTGCTTTACGTCTGAAACCTTCACTGAATGGCCGTTTGATCGCCAAATGAATAACGCTCTGGCCTTTGGAACCATAGGATTCAAGTTTGAGTCCTGACTGTGGCAGAGATGTTTGTTACAGTTTTGTAATCTACTTTAAACCTGTCTGCTCCAGAGAGAGCTCACTACGTTTAGCACTCTGGTTTAGCACTCAGCGGTGACATGGATGTTTGTAATGCTCCACTTTAAGTCGTAGGTTCCGTTTTCATATGATCGTAGAGCGTCACAGAGCCTAGTAAGACTTCTCACCCACATCATTCCCAAACTGTACAGGGCAACTCAGCTATAGGCACAGTGATGTGGTGTGGTGTATAAGTAGTAGTAATCCACTTTAAATTGTATGTCGCCCTATACTTAACCTAGTGTGAACAAAATGCCCATAGCGCGACAAACCAAATATTACTTGAATTTACGCTGATATTCCTCTACCAGTAGAAAGAGTAAGGAAGGCGAATATATTTTTTTTTTAATTATACTATTTTACAGAATAATAATTATATAGTATGGAATACTACACAGTCAAAACGCATTATTATAACATTTCTGTCACATACATTCCAAGAAAATAAGGCACATGTCAAACTTGTAAATGCAAGGTCATATTACAATGTTTATCTATTAACCATATTGATCTCGTTAAAATAAGAAAGTACACGTTTTATAAGACATTAAAATAAATAATTAGCTATGAAGCTTATTTCTAAAACTGCAAATTTTGTTAAATGTATCGAATGGCTCTTGCAAAAATACCGTAACTAAACAAATGAAACAATTTCAATGAACAAGAAATCTAACTGTGAAGCAACAAAAGCCATTGATAATTGAGATGGGCGTTGCCTTCAAAGGGTTAATTGTGGTGCTCCTTAACTATGAAATAAACCAGGGAACCAAAAGTGTTTACAAATTATTTCGATTGAAAAGAAGCTCCAGAATTGCGAGAGATGATTGGCTTTCACCAACTAAAGAAATCACTTCTCAACTCTCCCATCTCTAACTCGTCTGGGGTGCTATAAAATTCAGCTGTTTAAGAGGTGTTATTTTAGGAGTGGCCAACACACCTATTTTACATTAATGATTAATGGATAGGTTAGAATGGTTAGTGACTAATTTTCCCCGTCAAAATTAATATTTTTCCAGTTTTATCAATGATTATATTTATTTCCAAGTTACTGTGTGGAAAATTGTTTTATAAGATTTTTGAGATACCAAATATTTATTAAAGGAATAGTCTCGAAATCCTTTGGAAAAATAAATAAATAGAAATCCTCAGAAGAATAAAATCTAAATCCTCAGAATATTTGTTAATGTAAGGTTGATTTGTCGCTCTAAGATCATTTTTGCACACTTTGGTTTAATTAGACCGGGACCTACCGTTTAATGTGGAATCCGAACCAATAGCAAACATCCATGCCATCATCATGTTAATGATTATAATGATCATTATCATATCTAGTTCTTGTGTGATGTTTCCGACCCGAGTTTGGTTGGCATTTGTAATAAGAATATAAATATATATTGGCATAATGTTTAATTTTTCGTTTATGTTGTGTACACTTATTGTTTTATAAAGACGTGAAGGCGAAAAAATATTATTGCAATGTAATAATTTATTATACTATTTCGGTATGACTTATTATGATTTGTCTGACTTTGATAAACACTCAGACCAAAGTAGACCCTTCGGGGCCAAAACTAGGCTCAAAAAAAACCCTTTTTGTCTTTAGATCAAAATGCTTGGCGGCTCTTGTGCTAGAGTATAGAGAATCTCACATACTACTCAGTACGTTTCTTATGTGAGTATAAGTTATAATAAAAATATGTTTAAATACTTTTTATAAGACTATAAAATCACTTTATAGCAAAAGGGTTCCAATACTACAGTCAGTAGGATACCATAAATCAGGCTAGCAATTACCTTTCAGACATCCCGAATATATGACCTTTCAAGCTGACTTAATCCATCCAATAATAATGAGATGTATTTGTTCATTAGATATCATACAATCATGACATACCCAAATGTGTGATTTTCGAAAGGAATTTAACATCAATAATAATTATTGTGATACATATCTAACACAGCGCTATTGAAAACAGCCAGCAAACATTACTAATTAATCTGTAATTCAATTTATCAGAGCTTTATGTCTATCTAGTTCATTGATATATGAATTAAAATGTATCTTGATATTGAATAATGTGGTTTACTTCTTGTTGTGTTTAGCATGTTTTAGGTTTTAGATTTTTTACCCTTAATAGTTTTTTTTTTATATATGATTTTGTTTCAGATATGTTTTTAAAACTAAAATCAAAAATATGCATGTTGAGAACTGTAAGCACTAATTTTTGTCAAGTTTAATTTATTATAGAATTTCAAGTATGTATATTTAGTATTTCGGATTGAATTTGGATACACATTAGAATCAGAACTAAAGTCCTTGTTTTCATCTCGCCAGTGTTTTCGAGATCACAGTATTAAATGTCATCACACCATTTCATTTGTCATTCATTATTAATCATCTCACATTCATTATTCAAAACATTATTAAATTCCATTAACAATAATTTGTCATTCATTATTAATCATCTGACATTCATTATTCAAAACATTATTAAATGTCATCAATATTCATTTATTATCATTATTATCATCAAAAGTTTTTTTATCATTTTGAAAAATATTAAAGAAAGTAAATGCAAGTAGTAATAAGCAATGGATAACAAGGAATTCCACGCCAATCTTTCGGATACTGAAAGACATCGAGTTCAATATTTGTAAAATAACATGAAATCGCGATAGAATGATATCTACCAGATGTATGATATTACATGTTAGAACGACGAGCCAAATGATTGTAAAACAACATTAAACCTCTATAGAAAGACTTTTTACTAGTACATGCCAGATATCACGAATTGAGCAGACGAGTCAAATGACTGTAAAACACCATTAGAACATCTATAGAAAGACTTTTACTACATGCAAGATATCACGAATTAGGAAGACGATCCAAATGACTGTAAAACAACATTAAACCTCTATAGAAAGACTTTTACTGCATGCAAGATATCACGAATTAGGAAGACGAGCCAAATGACTGTAAAACAACATTAAACAGCTATAGAAAAACTTTTACTGCATGCAAGATATCACGAATTAGGAAGACGAGCCAAATGACTGTAAAACAACATTAAACATCTATAGAAAGACATTTACTACATGCAAGACATCACGAAAATGACTTAGGAAAACTTTTACTGCGATATCCAAATGACTGTAAAACAACATTAAACCTCTATAGAAAGACTTTTTACTACATGCAAGATATCACGTATTAGGAAGACGAGCCAAATGACTGTAAAACAACACGAGATCACTATAGAATGACTTTTATCAGTTATACACTATCACAAGGTAGAACGTTGTGTCCAATGTCTGTAAATCGCAATAGAATGATTTTTAACAAATACAAGATAACACGAGAGTTATAACACTCAGTCAAATGTCTGTACAACAACATGAAATTGCAATATAATGATTTTTATCGCTTGTAAGAAATCACTAGTTATGACTGTGAAGTCAAATGTCTGTAAAACAACATGAAATTAGATAGAATGACTTTTATGATATGTAAGATATCACGAGTTAGGAAATATTCAGTCAGATGTCTGTAAAACAACATCAAATATCGTTAAAATGTCTCTTACCAGAAGACTGATATCAAGAGCTAGAAAGATGAATAAAATGTCTGTGAAACAACACGAAATCACAACATAATATTAACCAGATGTAAGATATCACTAGGTTAGGGCTTCGATTGAAATGTATGTATAAGAACATGGAATCATGTTATAATGAAGTGTACGACATCACTAGTTATATGTAAAGTCCAATGTGTGTGAAACAACATAAAATCGAGATAGAATGACTATTACCAGAAGTAAGATATCATCTTGAGTTAGGACGTGAGTCCAATATCTATCAAAATAGGGGCCTGATGGCCGAGTGGCTAGCGCTCTGGCCCTCGGTACCACAGGTATCGAGTTCAAATCCCGGCGTTGCCCATGGGTGTTTGTAGTGGTTCGGAATACACTTTAAACCGTAGGTCCCGGTCCTAATAGGATGGTAGAGCGTTGCGGGGGCATTGCTACTCCGCGTCCGTGGCTTATCTTCAAGTTACACGCGCCCCTCTGGGTAGTGCAAAGTGAGCAATGTCGGTGCAGCCCTTATGGCATAAAAATCACGGTCTATTTGCCAGCTGCATTAGAAAGAAAAATATCCATCAAACAATATGAAAATCGATAGAATGTTTTTACCAGATGTACGATAATATCATGGAGTTAGGGCGTCGATTCCAAAGTCTAAGTAAACAATATATTTCAGTAAAAGTATAATTTCGAGAGCCCAGTTCAAAAATATTTATGCTAAATTTTGTAAGTATTTATTGAATAATTTGGAATAATTTCCCTAAAATTTGAAACATTCCGTATTAGAATGGCTACAACTTACATTACTAAAGTAAATGGTTGAAGAGATTTAGTAAAAACTAGTTTGCTGAAATATTATACGTTCTTTCAAAATAATCGAAACTTTGATTTATATCTTTTCGGATATATATTTATTCTCCAAAGGTATAAATTTAAATTCTAAAAGAACGACATATATTGGATAAAAAGTACTAGTTTTGATCGAAAATTCAAAGAATATATCATTAATCACGAAAAATAAACGCTCATTGGAAACTATTCCCATTTTTCTTAGTTATCATGAAATAAATAAACACACTTAATAAAAGACTGCCAAACATAATGAAGACTGATTGATGAATTCTTCTTCAGATGGTCTTATGACCACTCGTTCGTAATGATGAATCATGAATCGGAAATGAACTTCAAATTACATTAAAGATTCATTAAAGGTCTCTTTTGTATTACATTTTATGATACATTGTGTCCTGTACAAGTTATACTCTATGTTAGAGTGAATTATGTTTTTTTTGCCGTGTTACAAAATGAACTTTTATGAAGGTTTATAATAATGAATATTAACACAGGATAAGTTAATTTAATTTTTTTCTACTTGAAGTTGTTAGTGAGTGACGTTTATTAAATTTTTAATTAATGTTTATGCAAATATTGTTAATAGATGGATATGAACTAACTAGTTATTGATGAATTTTTGTAATAATAATAATATGGATTAAATTATTTTTGCCATGTGAAGGGAAATCGTATGAAATTATTCATTTTGTTTTTTCGCAATAAAATTATTTATACTTTGGTGATAATAAATTATGCAAATATTATTAATCAAATGGATATTAACTAACTAATTATTGATGGTTTTTTATAATAATAATTAAATGGATTAAATTATTTTTTGCCATGTGATGGGAATTCATATTAATTACTCATTGTATTTATTAGCACAAAATTACTTATACTTTGGTGATAACCAATTTAATTATCTTCAAAATAAAATTATTATATTATAGCAGTGGCTTTCAAAGGGTGCACTGATGTGCCGTATAAGATTTCCGAGTGCGCTCTGTGGTATTTAAAAAAATATACACCCATATATAAAATTAAAATATAATTACTATTTTTCTTGTTAGATTTCTAATTCAAAAGTAGCTTTCATTATACAACTAAGCTTTCTGGTTGCTTTTTTGCTCACTTCGCATTAAAAATCAGCAAAGTAATTTCGAGAAAGTAGGAATAGTAACTTTCATGTTTGATTGCTAGGTCAACTAGCGTCTATATGATTTTCAATGTTAAACAATTTTTCATTGCATCCTTTGAGACTCTGCTGTCTGTAAGTAGTAGTTTCAATACGATAGCTAGCCTTTCTAGTTGCTTTTCTTCTTTCTTTTGACATAAAAATTACCAAATAACAACATTGCGTCAAAGATT
>BPLR01012970.1:0-68440 GCA_021605095.1 Caerostris extrusa | reverse complement strand
TATACCAGATTTACAATATTATAGGATAAAAAGAAAATTAAGCATCGATTCACTCTAGAAGTACAAAATGGATTTTCTCCTTAAAACTTTTAACTTTTAATTTTTAAAACGCAATTAAGTTAATTAGGATTTTTTAATGTGCTCATGATGTTTGTCCACTTTGATTAAAACTTTATAATTGATTTTAAAATAGTTTTAGAATAAGTTGTCAAGCTAAAATTTTGCGAAGTCGCTTTTTATAGATACCAATACAATAATATTAAGAAAAAAGAATCATGTATTTTAGAGGACCACTGGTATTGATGATTTATTTTCTTACAATTCAAAGAGGGATATTTTCGAATAGAAAAATTTTTTGTGTTGCCTATATTTTATTTCTCGATTATATTTTTGTGTTTTTAAATTCAACTTCCGTTCTGATGATGTCTTTTGGCGACGGGAATTTGTGAGCAGAAAATTTGGTAAATGCCATTCGTTTTGAATCAAATTCAACCTTCGAATATCTAGTATTTTGGTTACCGGATAATCATGTACTCGAAGTCAAATTCTAATCAGAGGTTTGACATCAATCATGCTTTAACGAGTCACGATATTTGCCAAGGAAAATAGCGTTTACGTGAGATATGGGACACAAAAGACCAATACAGAGACCTTACGTAACTACAAGGATCTCTCAGCTTAGTTGATGCTTGCTAGTAATTTTATTCAGTAATTATTATCAGTAATAATTAAGTTAATAAATTGTGTAGTGTAAAAAGGTTTAAAATCTTTCGGTTTAAACAAAAGATAAAGTTAGTCACTATATTATTATTAATCAATTATCAATTATTTTTTAAAAGATTTTAGTATGTGCTTGATGGATTGCTTAAAAAGGTTTCGACAAAAACATTTGTTTAAGTATAATCGACAACTAAAATGGGATAAATTAACCGTTACGAATTTACAATTCAGTAAAGGATTTAGTTCAAGATCTCTAACAAGACCGTTTTCCTGAAAGACTGTTATTTGCAAATAAAGGAGTTTCTTGTAACGTATTTACCAAGGGATTAAGCATCAGCAATAGAATAAGACCAGTTTTAAATGACTTTCAAACCATTTTTCAAAAGGTTTGTGTGGTAACTCCAGCCAGTTGCTGTTGGACGATAAAAATGGCGGAGAAAACCTTGCTGTCCAGGCACTGTTAATTTTGTTTCAAAAGGCTGTCAGACTCAACAAAACCAGGCGCCTTTCGCCGTGAGTTAAGAGGAGGTTTATGTTCGGGCTTCATAAATGGTGCTTGTGTCAGAGTCGCTGACAACGGTTCAGCAATTTAACGTACGAGGGCTTAGCTTGATAAAGCAATCACTGAGGTTTCCCAATCTTCTTTGCTTTATCCAGCTGCCAGCCACCGATATCGTTTAGCCGGTGGATTATCTGGCGGTGAGAAATTTACAAAAGTGGATTTGTTATTGAAGAGCAGGTTCGCGCTGCCTTAACACCGATAGCGTTTCAATTTCACAGGAAAGAGCCCACTGCTTTCAAGGATAATAAAAGGAAAGTAAGCACACCGGTAATCTTGGTTGACAGCAGGCATTTACCGTTAAGCAGCGGGGAGGTTTTTAATTTCTTTATTCCATTAAGGCTCGCAGTTACACAAAAAAGAGATGCCGGAGATTTGGCCATGAATAAAATATCAGTTTTCTGGAAGTGGTCTTTGATTGGTGATGCATTATGAATCTAGTAGAGATTCGGAATACGAAATTTTCGAATGGATGCTGCTGGTAGCGGGCTTTTTGTTTTAATCCCTTGTGGACAAGAAATGTGATGAATCTTTAATTGGGAATGGAATTAATGCGCGTGCTTTCTTCAATGTGCCAAGAATTTATTCCGAACTGGTAGGGAAATCAAGCAATTCATTTATTTAAAACACGGTGTCGGTAAATTGCAAAATAATTTTTGGCTCGAAAACGTAAATTAGAATTCCGTCTGATCAGTGAACTTGCTCGACTTGAATACCTTTTATCCATTATCAAATTTGGAAAATTGATTTTGAAGCTTGAAGAAAATTAAAAATAAGAAGATAAAAATGAAATACTCGGAATTGAAAATTCTATTGAAGGGTTCATTCTAAAATTTTTTTTCTATTAGCTACCTTATTCTGTGTTTGGAATTATACATAAATAATCATTTTATATTGTTTATTGTTATTATAAAATTTAAAATACCTTTATATCATGTTTTACTATTTTAGAAAATCATATAACTTTTTTCGGTCACCTAAAAATAAAGACCAGAAAATTAAAATTTTAAGACATGTAGTATTTACATTAATTACGCAATTACACTACGTAACGTAAGTTATTTTAATATAATAGATTTGACTGCTCTTCCATTTATCTATCTATCGATATATATATATCAATGCAATCACATTAATGTGACCACCAACTACTTTCGACGTCAACGTGAAATAACCAGTCACAAAAGGTAGTTGGCAATACATTGCAGTGGAGTGAATATACAAAAATCCCACTTAATACCACTTAAATACTACTTAATACCACATTCCACACTTCCACATAAAGCCAGAATATACAAGAGTATATTTTCTGGCTTTTGACTTGTGGTCACATTAATGTGACTGGATTAGTATATAATATATATATGTTATATATGTTTATATATATAATTCTTCTGTACATGTGTTTGTCACTGAACTCCTCCAAAACCACTGCGGCCTGATGGGCAATTGGCTTGAGCTATCGCCGTCTGCACCCGAGTTTTCAGGTTCCTGTCCTGGCGTTGGCATGGACGTTTGTTGGCGGTTCGGAATCAGCGTTAAACTGTAGGTCACGGTCTGTTTAGCCTAAAGTGTGCACACAATGCCCGTAGAGCGATAAACCAAATTTCCTAAACTACTGGACTGATTTTGACGAAATTTTTTAAGTGGGCCACTGAGGGGTTTAGATTCATAATTGGAACCGGTAGGTGGCGCTGCAATCGGGTTCTTCTATACGTGTGTTATCTGACAACACTTTACTTGTCACTGTATATTTGGTAAAAAACTACTTGCGTACTTTCTGATCTGTCAATGCAGTTTTTGCCATTTAATATTTGAATTTTATGTGTAAGCTATTTTCAATTTTGCTGCTGCAGCTTATGCGTACATCGAATCAACAATTTTTTTTTTTTTTTTTTTTGACAGCCGAAATAATTTTTGGCTAGGAAACGTAAATTAGAATTCCGTTTCAAAGTCAACTTGCTCGATTTTAATACCTTTTTTTCTATTATCTGATATGGATAATTGATTTTGAAGTTTGGTGAAATTAAATATAAAAAATGAGAGACATTTTTTTCTTGGAATTGAAAATTCTGTTCACTCTAAACCTGAAACAACTGCCTGATTCTTTTTGAATTAATTATAAATGATAATTTTTTATTGTTTAGTACTGTTGTATATTCCTGATGACCGAGCGGCTGACGCCCGTACCACAGGTTTATTGTTCGAGTCCTGGTTGTGCCATGGATGCTTGTAGTGGTTCGGAATTCATTTAAACCTTATTTCCGTCTAATAGCATCGTAGAGAGTTGTGGGTATTGTGTTGCTCAAATCCGTAGCATATATTTAAACTACACGTGCTCCCAGGGTAGTGCTAAATGAGTAACGTCAGTGCATCCTATGCTTATGGGCATAAAGATTAACTGTCTCTGTATTGCCAGCTGCATTAGAACAACAACACAAATTTAAAATATAAAATTCTTCGAAGTCATGTTTTACTTTATCAGAAAATCATATAACATGTTTTTGTTCTTCTGAAAATTAGAAAACAGACAATTCAATTTTGAGAGTAGCATATAATGTTTACATTAACTACGTAATTAAACTATGTACCGTAAATTATTTAAAGCCAGTAGCTTTGAAGTCCTCTCCATTTATCTATTTATAAATGCATATATTTTGATTAATATAAAAACCTTGTCAGACCATATATGTAAGATCATATATCTAAGGTGATATATGTAATGTTAATAATGCCATTATAAGGGTCATGTATGTAAGGTTCCTAAGGTCATCTTATGGTGCTATATGTAAAGTTCATAAGTTCATCTTAAGGTCATATATGTAAAAGTCATCTTGTTAAGTTCATTTATCTAAAGATCATAAGTTCATCGTAAGATCACATAAATGACACACAATGAAAAACTAATTTTTGCTTAATTATAAAAGAAACAATTAGCAAATGATAGAATTTTTAAACCTCAAAGCAAGATTAAAGAAAACGATATTATAATATTAAATGCTATAGTTTATAGTTACATTGGAATACCATACATATAAAAATTCATAATTTAATGGTGAAGAAGGTTTAAAAATTTTCAGTTTAAAAATCAAAAGAATAAAAGTGCAAATGAAAACCACTGTAAGCTAAACAACTGATTAGTTAATCTTATTTCAGTCTTTTTAACCTAGTTAGTTCTATATTATTGTTGATAATTACCAATTAATTAAAAAAAATTTTTAATGTGTTTGACGGATTATTTAAAAATATTTTTGCAAAGGCATTTATTGTTTAAGTATAATCCGAACGTTAAAATGTTATAAATGGATTCTTTACGAATTTACAATTCATTATAAATGACGTCGTTCAAGCTCTCCACCAACAAGACCGTTTTCCCGAAACACCATTGTTCCAAATAAAGAGTTTCTTTTAACGTATCTCCAGGGGTTAAACATCGCGTAATAGAATAAGACCAGTTTGAATGACTTCCCAAACCATTTTTCAAAAAAGTTTCCTAGTTGGAAAACTACAGCCAGTTACTGTCTGGACGATAAAAACGGCGGGGAGAAACCTCACTGTCAAGGCACTGTTAATTTGTTTCAAAAGGCTGTCAGACTCAACAAAACCAGGTGCCTTTTCGCCGTGAGGTTAAAGGAGGTTTATGTTCGGAGCTTCATAGATGAGTGCTTGTGTCAGAATCGCTGGCAACGGTTCATTGAATTTAACGCACGAGGCTTAGCTTGATAAAAGCAATCCTCAGTTTCCCAATCTTCTTTGCGTTATCCGGTTGCCAGCCACTGATGCCGTTTAATCAACGCATTGGGAAAGTTTCCACTCTCGCCGGATTCTGTTTCCCGGATAATTCATTTAGTCCTTGAAATACCCTGATGAGGAATTTCAGGCGCGTTCGTTTGAGAAAAACACTCGTTCTTATTTCGAGAGAGAGTTTTAATAATTGGATTATCTGGCAGTGAGAAATTTACAAAAGTGGATTTATTATTGAAGAGCAGAGTTCGCGATGCTTTAACACCGATAGCGTTTCAATTTCACAGGAAAAAAGAGCCCTGTTTCAAGGATAATAAAAGGAAAGTAAACACCGGTAGAATGGCAGGCATTTACCGTTAAGCAGCGGGGAGGTTTTAATTTCTTTATTCCATCAAGGCTCGCAGTTACACAAAAGAGATGGTGGAGATTTTGCCATGAATAAAATATGTGTTTTATGGAAGTTGTCTTTGATTGCAATGCATTATGAATCTAATAAAGATTCGAATACAAGAGATTTTTCGAATGGATGCTGCCGGTAGCGGGCGTTTGTTTTAATCCCTTGTGGACAAGAAATGTGATGAATCTTTAATTGGGAATGGAATTAATGCGCGTGCTTTCTTAACTCTGCCAAGAATTTATTCCGAACTTGTAAGAAAATCAAGTAATTCATTTATTTAAAACACGCAAATGTCAGGTAAATTGCGAGATAATATTTGGCTCGAAAACGTAAATTAGAATTCCGTTTGTTAAGTTAACTTTGCTTGACATGAATACCTTTAATCCATTATCTGATTTGGATAATTGGTTTTTTGAACAAATTTAAAAATACTTTTAAATTTGAAATACTTTTTGAACCTATGAAATACTTTTTACCTATGAAATACTTTTTGTTTCTTGGAATTGAAAATTCTATTGAAGGTTTACTTTAAAAATATTTTTGTGATGACTGTTTATTCTGTTTTGAATTACTTATAAATGATAATTTTTTATTGCTTAGTGCTATTGTAAAGTCTATAACACTTTGATGCCATGTGTTACTTTCTAAGAAAATCATATATCTTATTTTCGGTCACCTAAAAATTAAAAACCGGAAAATTCAATTTTAAATAAAACGTATAATGTTTACACTAACTACGTAATTATACTACGTACCGTAAATTATTTAAAGATAATAGCTTTAAACTCCTCTCCATTTATCTGTTTATGTAGGGATATTTTTTAATTTAAATTAAAACCTTATAAGGTTACATAAGTAAGATTATATATATATATGTAATGTTAATAATAAAGTCATTATAAGGATCATATATGTAAAGGTCCATGAAGCCATCTTAATGGTCACATTTGTAAAAATTATCTTCTTAAGGTCATGTATTTAATATCACATATATAAGGTTCATAAGGTCATCTTAAGATATGAAACGATCATCCTCTTTAGGTCATATATGTAAGGTGCATAAGGACATGTTAAGGTCCTATATGTAGGGTTCATAAGGGCATCTTAGTCACATATGTAAAGGGCATCTTCTTAAGGCCATATATGCAATTTTCGTGAGATATATATGTTTACATTTTCACGATTCAGTTGAAAAAATGGCTGGATTTAATATTTTTTATTTGTTTCGAATTTGAATGCATTTTATACTATAATTTAATGATATAAACTAAAATCAAATAAATTTTTAACAGTTGTATTACTGTTAAAATAGTTTTGTTTTCGTTGAACACCTTAAAGAAATTAGGAAAAAATAAACCTGTATTTCTTTAAGTGTTCTTTTCAGGTGATTTTATTTCTTTAGCTATAAAAGCATTTTATGTTCTCTGTAGATATATTTGGAATTTATACCAGATTAAAAAACAAACATTATAGGATAAAGAAAAATCATATCGATTCCCCCTCAAGGTACAAAATGGATTTTCACTTTCAGTCTTTTTAACTTTAAATTTAAACGCAATTAAGGTAATTAAAATTTTGTACAGTGCTCATGATGTTTGCCACTATGATTAAAACTTTGTAATTGATTTTAAAACAGTTTTAGAATAAGTTGTCGTAGCTAAAACTTTGCAAATCCGCTTTTTCTTGATACCAATACAATAATATTCAGGAAAAACGGATTATGTATTTTAGAGGATATCTGGTATTGATGTTGTTTTTTTCTTACACCAAGGGGGTTATTTCAAATATTTTTTTTGTGTGTTGCCGATATTTTATTTCAATTATGTTTTTGTTTTTGAATTCAACTTCTGTTCTGATGATGTTTTGGCGACAGGAACTTGGGCAAGGATATTTGGTAATGTCATTCGTTTTGAATCAAATTTAACCTTGGAATCTCGAGTATTTTTTAGTTACCAGATCTCCACTTTTTACATTTAATGTAAATTCCATGAAAGGTTTGACAATCATGCTGTAACGAGTCACGATATTTGTCAAGGAAAAAGTTTATGTACTTATGTGACACAAATACAATACAAGATCTTATGTGACACAAGGACCTCAGCTAGTGGATGCTTGCTAGTAATTTATTCAGTAATTATTCAGAATTATTCAGTAATTATTCCGCATTATTCAGTAATTATTATCTGTAATTATACAAATTTATTCAATATTTATTCAGCATTATTCAGTAATTATTTAGCATTATTCAGTAATTATTCAGAATTATTCAGTAATTATACTCAGTAATTATTCAGAATTATTCATAATTATTCAGTAATTATTCCTGTATTATTCAAAAATTATTTTCAATATTTATACAAAATTATTCAATATTTATTCAGCATTATTCAGTAATATTATCAGTAATTATTCAGAATTTTTCAGTAATTGTACTCAGTAATTATTCAGAATTATTCAGTAATTATTCAGCATTATTCAGTAATTATTATCAGTAATTCTTCAGCTACATAAGAAATCCCTGTAACCAAATTAAACTGATTAGTTAACATTTTTCAGTCATTTTAATTTAGTTAGTACTATATTATTATTCGTAATTACCAATTATTTAAAAAAATTTTAATGCGCATGACAGATTACTTAGAAAATGTTTTGATAATAATGTTTATTGCTTGCAAACAATCAAGTACTCTAAAATGGGATAAATGGATCTTTACGAATTTGCAATTCCTCATAAAGGATTTAGTTTAAGTTCTCTACCAACAAAGCCGTTTTCCCGAAACACCATTGTTGCAAATAAAGAGTTTCCTTTAACGTATCACCAGGGATTAAGCATCGAGTAACAGAATAAGACCAGTTTGAATGACTTTCGAAATACTTTTTCAAAAAAAGTTTCACAGTTCTAAACCTCAGCCACTTACTGTGTGGACGATAAAAATGGCGGGGAAACCTTGCTGTCAAGGCACTGTTAATTTGCTTCAAAAAGCTGTCAGACTCAACAAAACCAGGTGTCTTTCACCGAGAGGTTAAAGAAGGTTTATGTTCGGAGCTTCATAGATGAGTGCTTGTGTCAGAATCGCTGGCAACGGTTCATTGAATTTAACGTACGAGGCTTAGCTTGATAAAGCAATCCTTAGTTTCTCAATCTTCTTTGCTTTATCCGGCTGCCAGCCACCGATGCTGTTTAATCAACACATTGGGAAAGTTTCCACGCTCGCCGGATTCTGTTTCCTGGATAATTCATTTAGTCCGAGAAATACCCTGATGAGGAATTTGAGCCGCGTGCCTTTGAGAAACACTCGTTCTTTTTTGGAGAGAGTTTTAATAATTGGATTATCTGGCACTGAGAAATTTACAAAAGTGGATTTATTATTGAAGAGCAGAGTTCGCGATGCTTTAACACCGATAGCGTTTCAATTTCACAGGAACAGAGCCCTGTTTCAAAGATGATAAAAGGAAAGTAAACACTGGTAATCTTGAATGGCAGCAGGCATTTACCGTTAAGCAGCGGGAGAGGTTTTAATTCCTTTATTCCATTAGGGTTCGAAGTAGCACAAAAGAGATGGCGGAGATTTGGCCATGAATAAAAATATGAGTTTTCTGTAAGTGGTCTTTGATTGCAATGCATTATGAATCTAATAATCATTCCGAATACAAGAGATTTTCGAATGGATGTTGCTGGTATTTGTTTTAATCCCTTGTGGACAAGAAATGTGATGAATCTTTAATTGGGAATGGAATTAATGCGCGTGCTTTCTTCCCTCTTGCCAAGAATTTATTCCGAACTGGTAGGAAAATCAAAGCAATTAATTTATTTAAAACACGCAAGTGTCGTTAAATTGCGAAATAATTTTTGGCTCTAAAACGTAAATTAGAATTCCGTCTGATAAGTTAACTTGCTTGACTAGAATACCTTTTATCTATTATCTTGTGGAAAGTTTGTGTGAAGTTTGTGGAAATTAAAAATAAAAGAAAAAACAAAATGCATTTTTCTTTTAATTGCAAATTTTTTTTGAAGGTTCACTGTAAAATCTTTTTGCAATGATTACTTAATACTGTTCAGAATTATTCCTAAATGGTAATTATTTTATTGTTTAGTACTATTGTAAAGTATAGAATACTTTGATGTCATGTTTCACTTTTTCATAACATCATATAATTTATTTCTGTTACCAAAAATTTAAAACCAAAAATTCAATTTTGATGTCAGCATATAGTGTTTACATTAACTATGTAGTTAAACTTTTACCGGAAATTATTTATAGATAGCTTTGAACTCCTCTCATTTTATCTATTTATATATGTATACGTTTTGATTTAGATTAAAATATTATAAGGTCATATATGTAACGCTAATAATAAAGACATTATAAGGGGTATATATGCAAGGTTATATATGTAAGGTCATTCTAAGGTTACATATTTAAAAGTCATCTTCTTAAGGTCATATATATGGAATATTATATATGTAAAGTTCATAAGGTCATCTTAAGGTCAAATATGGAAATATCATATATGTAAGGTTTATAAGGTTATCTTAAGGTCACATATGTAAAATTATGTATACATTATATATATTATATATATATAATGTTTCGTGAGATATATATTTCACCTTCAACTTGATTTTAAAGTTGAAAAAAATTATTCAATTTAATATTTATTTGTTTCGATTTTGAAAATAACGTATTTTACACTATAATATAGTGATTTAAATTAAAATCAAACAATTTTTTAAAACTGTTGTATTACTGTTAAAAATAGTTTGATTTTCGTTAAAAATCTTAACAAAATTAGAAAAAAAACCCTACATTTCTTTAAGTGCTTTTTTTTTTTTTGGTGTTTTTATTTTTTAGGTATAAAAGAATTTTATGTTCTCTCTAGATACATTTGGGGGATTTACACCAGGTGAAGAACAAATATTTTAGGATACGAGAAAAAAATATATCGATTCACCCTCGAGGTACAAAATTGATTTTCTCCTTAAATCTTTTAATTATAATAAGTACAATTAAGTTAATTGTAATTTTTAGAATACTCATGGTGTTTTTCACTATGATTAAAACTTTGTAATTGATTTTACAACAAAGCTAAAATTTTGCAAAGCCGCTTTTTGTTACGAATACAATAACATTCAGGAAAAGAGAATTAAGTATTTTAGAGGTTATCTGGTATTGATGTTTTTTCTCTTTCAACAAAAAGGTTATTTCACAGGAAATTTTTTTTTTTTTTTGCATTTATATTTTATTCGGATTACAATTCTGAGTTCAAATTCAACTTCTGTTGTGTTTATGTTTTGTCGGAAGGATTTTAGACAAGGATATGGATCATCAGATCAAGTACTGTTATTCGTTTTGAATCAAATTGAACCTTGGAATCTCTAATATTTTTAGTTACCAGATCTTCACTTTAAACCTAATGTAAATGTCGTCAAAGAGTTGCCAATCGTGCTGTAACGAGTTAAATATTTGTCAAGGAAAATTCAGGAATTTCAATAAAAGTGGATTTGTCCTTCCACTTTTACTTGAAATTTTTTTAATGCATTAAAAACTGCACAATTTTAGTAGGTTTTAATTTTATTATTCTGCTGGCGTAATCCGTTTTAAGGTAGGTAAAACTCTTAAGTACGATAAATGGAATGACGGAACAGAACATAAGTGAATAGGTTAAAAGTATTCATTTTTCATTATCGACATTTAGGTAATCATATATTATACTACAGTATTGGTTTATTGATTATTGAAAAATTTAACGAACAATGTTGTACAGGTATATTTAAACTAGTTTAAAAATGTGAGATAATATTTGAATAGCTTAGAATAAAATACTTTATATAAAAAATTAAATACAGAATATTTTGATTATTTACTATGAAGGAAATATTAAGCGCAATGGAATTATTAATTATTATTGAATTATTGATCACTATTGAATAGAGTATTGATCATTACAGATAGCAGTATTTATTTATGATTATTTAAATTGAAAATAACTAATTATGCTATATCAAGTTCATTTAAACTAGATTAAAACTATTAGATAAGAAAACTCTTAAACAAAGAAAAATAATAGTTTAATAGCTTTGAAAAAAAAGAATAAAATACTTCTTATAAAATAAATGTTTTTATGATTATATTTGTTTACTTTTTATTTATTTATTGAGATATTAATTATTATTGAGTTATTGATCATTATAGAATGCAGTATAGATTTATGATTATTATTTAAAAAATAACGAAAAATGCTATAGCAAGTTTATTACTAGTTTAAAAATGTGAGATAAGACAACTCTAAACTAATAAAGATTCTAAAGCCGAATACAACTACAAAAGGTTTTGACCAGGAAATCAGTTATTTTTTATTTGTAATTTTACATTTATTAATATATATATATATATATATTTCACAAGCGGCAGAGTGTGTTTGTTGCAACTTTAGGTACTCACTGTTTTATTAAAAGAAGGTGATCGCCAACAGCCTATGATAATGTAGTTTCCAGTAAAGATATCAAATACACGCCAGAACTGTCAAAATAAGTGTAGCAAACTTGATAATCTCGGCGAGTGGTTTATGTGAGTAACTTCTGTTTAGTTTAGAACTGAATGTCGAGTTAGGAAGGTGTTTATATTAATTTACAAGGATCTATTCGTCTTTACTTGATGCTAAAGAGTTTATTTTTGTACGAGCAGATTCTTTAAAATGCTTTGAAATTCTGAAAGTCATCCATTAATTAACAATGGACTACTCGTTTTTAGTTGGTGCTCAAGAGTTTATTTTTGTACGAGTAGATTCTTTAAAATGGTTTGAAATTGTGAAAATCATCCATTAATTAAAAATAGAAGAATTAAAAAAAAAAAGATTTGCCAAGTTTTCAAACTATGTACAAAATAAAACGAGAATTAAAAGAACGCAATAAGCTAACAGCTCAATTTGCCATAAATATACAAATGAAAATAGCCACACTCGCTGCTTAAAAATTTTTTTTTTACAACTATTGACATTGTTTACGTAGTGTTTCAAACATGACATACTTTTATTCAAAACAACAACATTCTTTCGTTTAAAAAAAAAGGATTGTTTTGCAAGAAGGAATTCATCTCTTCTTAGCTTGCATTCTGTTCAGTTTTTATCCGTTCATCTTAAAAAAAAAAAAAAAAAAAAAAGCAGTTGCATACTTTTTTGTCAATCTTATATCTTAAATCTTCTTTGCTCACATTATAGCAACATAAATTCTTTATTCTTCTGGTATGTTCTATGTATTAAAAAAAAAGGAACCAATCTAAAAGCCCAAGTAAGAATTCTGGTGACTTCTTATAATAGGTTATGCAATATACTTCGAAAAAGAATTCAACAAAAAAAAAATCGTAGTATTTATTTTCAATACCATAAAGATTTTTCGAGCAATAGAATTTTTATTTTAGACTTTTATTCTTAAAGTCACTGAATTATTCTCTTTTCGGAAGACGATTCGAAAATCCGATTATTCTAGATCTAAAAGAGTAAAAAAGGAATTTCAGTAAAAGTGGTTCACTTGTCATTCCTTTTCCACCTGAAACAATTTTTTAATGCATTAAAACCACATAATTTTAGTAGATTTTAATTTTATTATTCTGCTGACGTAATCCATTTTAATGTAGGAACAAATATTAAGTACTGTTTAAAGATTGTTTAGATAAATGGAATGACGTAACAGAATATAAGTGAATAGGTTAAAAGTATTCATTTTCATTATCGACATTTGAGTAATCATATATTATTCTACAGTATTGGTTTATTGATTATTGAAATTAACGAATAATGTTGTAGCAGGTATATTTAAACTAGCTTAAAACTGTAAGATAAAAAAACTCTATAAAATAAGAAACTAGTTTAATATCTTAGAATAAAATGCTTGATATAAAATAAAAGTTTTATTATTATATTTGTTTATTAATTATTTACTATGATTGAAGTATTGTTGAATTGATCATTAGAATATTGATCATTATAGAATGCAGTATTGATTTCTGATTATTTAAATTTAACGAATAATGCTATAGCAAGCTTATTTAAACTAGTTTAAGAGATGGAAAGTTAAGAGATAGTTTAGTGATATTAGAAAATACTAAGATATTAAAAAATAGTTTAAAAGCTCAGAATAAAATGCTTGTTACAAAATTGATGTAATATTGTTAAATATAAATTTTAAAAGTACTGTTTTTAAACGTTATTTTAAGCTATCTTATTTCATTATAAATTTTTTTTGGAAGCAAATTTTTAAACATTTGGATAGGGAACAATTATTTTTATTATAGCAAATTAAAATTTAAAGGACATCGAATGAGTTTTAAAATTAACTATTTTTGAAAACGCTTAAAATGTATTTTTCTGTATATTGGTTTATAATTTTTTTTTTTGCCGCATTTAATAATATCTCCATTTTATTACAGCTAAGATCTTTTGGGGTATTAATTTTATTACTGTGCCATCAAAAGCAACACAGATAAGAATTTTGAATTTACGAAAATATAAATTGATTATTTTTTTTATAAATTAATTAAAATAATATTTACATAATATTAATAATAATTAATTTAATGTTTATATAATATTAATAATAATTAATTTAATATTTATATAATATTTTAATGCTTCCATGTTTATCTGAAAAGCGTTTTGAATAATCTTCCAACACTGACGATTTGCAACAAAAATAACTTCCTAAATAAATTAAATTCTTAATAATACTTCAGTTAGTTAATATATATATATATATATATATATATATATATTATATATATTGCATTCGCTACTCTAAAGGGAATAAATTTATCTTGTTATGTTTGCTGCACTGATAAATCATACATGTCCGTCTATGTCTACAAGTTATGTCTTTTTTAATAAAACAATTTATAGAAAACTTTGCTTTAAAAGTGGTTAAATCTTATCAAAATCATAGCTTGCAAATATTTAATTCGAACAGTTGTACTTCGTAGTGGAGCTTCAGTTTAGCGAGGACGATTCAACTCATGGTATTCCTCTTCTTTGTATAGCTTACTTATGCTCCAGAAGCAAAACGGCGGCTAATTTCATCGCCAGTCACCACTACCACGGTTTGCTAATGGGAAAATCGCTAATAGACATAGAGGTCTACCCTGTGATAATACGGTAACAGACAGCTGTAGAGTTAATTAATATTTAGTACCCGAAGGCGTATTTGCCTCTTATTAATTACTGCTAACTTGTCTGCAGAAACAACAGAGCAGCCGCAAATTGCCAGGCCATCCAACACCATGTAATGTAACCTCATTTGCGTATACCGACTCAATTTTGAGTAACTTGCCAACTAATTTGCCGATCTTCATACGCTGCTAGAGAATCCATTAGAATTATGCGCTTTGACGCGGCTTACAAATAGGTGTGTTTAAACCTGTAATTAGCAAATTGAAACAAGCCACCGAAATGCCCAATGCTTTACACATTAAGCAAAAACTATTACTGAAACGTAAAAAGCAACATTTTCACAAGTAAAAATGTAAAACAAGTAAAATATTACGTGCTCTTTTGAATGAGGATTAGTATTTTTGTGCAATTTATCTGATAAAATTCTTACTCTGTAAGTAATACGTTTTTGTGTACCCATTTAATAGTATAGCACAGTTATTAAATGAATGTGTCACATTTGTTAGTGTAACGCAGTCATTAAATGAAGTCACATTTAATGGTATAACGCAATCATTAAATGAATGTGACGTATTTCATAATTCGCAGTCGTTTATTTAACACAATGATTAAATAAATGAATGTGTCACATTTATTAGTGTAACACAGTCATTAAACGAAGTCACTTTTAATAGTATAACATAATCATTAAATGAATGTGACACATTTCATAATTCACAGTCGTTTATTTAACACAATGATTAAATGTGTGCCACACTTGTGCGTGTCGCATTTAATAGATATACAGTTAATACATTTGTTCATCATTTAATAATTCGCAGTCATTAAATGTTTGTGTCTACATGCAACTTCTAATTTATTTTTTTAAGTTCACTCACATTTATTTATACCTTGACTTTAAGGGCTATTTTTTTATTACATTTTTTAGTTACAATATGCAATGAAATATCCAAAGAATATTATATTGAAAGTTTTACAGATATGATTGCTTTAATTTTGTAAGAATTTGCAATGGTCTATTGTAGTGGTTATGTAATTTTTTTATCAAAAGACTTTACATTCGTATTCGTATTTTTTTAAATTGTAATTCATTAATCTTCTCTGTATTTATTTCAGTAGATAAAAATGTCAAAAATATTTCCCAAGATACTGTTTTCCATCAAACTTTAAAAGCCTTAATTAAAGAATAAATAGTTTTGAGAAATTTAGCAACATACAATCCTTTTCTAGAAAATAAATTTTATCATAATTTTAGTTAAATATCGAGCAATAACGAATTATTTTCTAGAAAATTAATTTTATCGCTATTTTAGTTAAATATGGAGCAATAAACAATTCTTTTCAGAAAAATGTATGTATCATAAAATTGTTTCGAATTATTTAGTGAGCAATCTCTAAGTTAGGTATTATATTGCACCAGAAAATAGAACTTTTTTTTTAACGAAAAATATTTTAATTGCTAAGCATATTTTAATCTTTACTTATTAACTTAATTTAACTTTATTTACCAACTCCGTTTTTATGTATGTTTAATAAACCATTATAAAAATATATCACAAACGATTAAGAACATATTTACTTAAAATAATCTTTCCAAAAGTACCTATTGTAAATATGATCTTTTTTAGGATTGCCTTTTAGAAATTTATTTATAGGAAACCATTTTTAGTTTGCAACAAAATAAAATTTTATTGATTCTATATAACTATTGTATAGTATAACTATATATAACCTTTTTAGATTTTGACCACCTACACATTTTTCTTCATCTATTAGAAGCCAATCTACTGCCAGTGCTTTGTAGTTTATTCATTTTCGTATATTTCTACGTCTTCCTTTGATTAGGGGTCTACAAACTCTCCTCAATTCAACATCCATACCCGTATAGTAATATTTCCTTTTCAAAATCTTTTTTTTTAGAATTAATATTTTTCTTTTTAGTGTTGTAATATTTACCAAAGGTAGTCGATTTTAAATCATAAAATTGTAGACATAATTCAATTGCAATATTTCATTGCTTTGAATTGTTGCATATTCTGGTATAAGATTTTTCGCTACTAGGATGCAAAAATATTTTTAATATTTGCTACTTAGGTTTCAACACAGAGATGATCTCTACATCACAACCAAACTAATTGAAATCAACAAAAGAAAATAATATTGTACAGACCTTGGATGCAGTGATTAAGCTATTATGGCTTTTTTAAAAGTAAAATGCATAGTTTACTTCTAAAAACTCAATTTTATTTAGTATCTAACTTTCAAACGAAGATTATAAACAAAATGAACTGTAAAAAAAGGTACATTAAGGTTCTGAGGTAGAACACGCAAGGAGTCTGTTCAAAAGTTGTTTTTGAGTCAATTCACCACAAAAATCGCCAATATAACCGAATAGTACACTTTCTTGGTAGTACTTTTTCAATTCCTACTAATAGCTCACAATCTCTCTATATATATCTTGTATAAATTTTCAATTGTTCATAAAATACTTTTAATCATCCGCTCAGGTTCAAATATATTTTTGAACTTGTAGGGGATGACACTGGATGTTAATACAGTTTTTTCAAATATTAGTTCATTAATTAAATTTAATTAATTAATTTAATTTTTTTAGATTTAAGTTGCATGTATCTAATAATAGATGGCGCCAGGTGTAAGAGGACAATTTCAATTTTATTTGTAAAGGCCTTTTCTGCAATATAGTGAAAAACAGTAGGAAATGACATTAAAATTTTTTTTTATATAACTTGTTCCTTTTATTCTTATTTTTAAAAGTATGCGTTTATATATATATATGCCTGCAGATATTATATATATTTTTACAAGCAATTATCTTAATGATGCAAAAAAAAAAAAATATTTCATAAATTTGTAGTCCAAAATAAAATGGACAAAATAGTTATCTATTCAATAAATGGTTATCTATTCATAGATTAATTTCAGAAACATTCCATGAATAGATAACCTCAAAAGTTATAAAAGTTTCAAGAAATATTCCATGCATCGGTAATCCAAAGAAAAAAATACAGTTTCCAAAAACGTTCCATGTACATTTAAGCTAATAAATAAATAAATAAATAAATAAAACTGTTTCAAAATATCTTTTATGAATCGGTAATCCAAAGAAATAAAAAATAAATAAAATTTCAAAAACATTTTATTATTTATGAACCAATAAATAAATAAAATAAAACAGTTTCGAGGAAAACTCCTTGTAATCTTTAATAAAAAAAAAAATTCGAAAAACATTACATGAATCTGGAATTCAATAAACAAATAAAATAATATAGTTTCAAAAACATTCCTTGAATCTGTGATCCTATAAATAAATAAATAAAACTGTTTCAAAAAACATTTCTTGAATATATAATCCAAAATAAAAAGGAAAACGTTTCAAAAAATATTCTGAGAATGGATAATCCGAAGAAATAAAACGTGTTCAAAAATATTCTATGAATGTGGAATCAAAATAAAATGAAACAGTTTCCATGAAACGGTAATCCAAAGAAATAAGGCAGGTTCAAAAATATTTTTGTGAATCAGAAAAGAAAAAAAAAATGTAATAAAACAAAAATGAATATGTAATAAAAAAAAAAAATGCTTCAAAAACATTCCACAAATCTGTAATGAAGAAAAAGTTTCAAAAACATTCCATGAACAGTCAAACCAAAAAAAAAAAGAGTCTCAAAAACATTATACGAATTTTTAATCCAAAAACAAATTTATAATCCTGTCCAATTCCCAATCGCTACCACATAAAAAAACTAAACACTTAAAAGCTAAATTTTTATACGATCCCCCGCAAAATTCTGCTGAAGATGTATGGTCAGAACATCGAAATGGCACATAAGAAGACCCGATCAGGTCACGCTTGTTCTTAATCAGGTCATCTTCAGCAGAACTGAAAAATTAGAATCTGGAAACCCAATTAAGGACATTCTTCGCCATAATGGAAAATGGCTTCATCGATACATCACAGCAATCGATTAAACAAACACGGTAATTAACACTCGTCCTTTCTCAAACGCACCATATCTTACGCCATTTTTTTCTTATTCCTTTTTATGGTTTCCTGATTAAATTTAGCACTCGGCAAGAATTTGCGACGCTCCTGCAGTGAGGAATTCGAATTGCTGTTTTGCTTTTTGGCGCTCACTTGCTTATTTAGAGTGTGTTTGTTTGAAACTTTTACCTGATGGCATAATTAACTCTAATTGATTTTTGTATCCACTTTTGATTTTGGTATCAAGAAGTATAAAATTACGACCAGGAAAACAATTCTTTAATTTGATTAATGGGTGGTTTTAATTTATGTACCCTTCCACGTATGCGATGCAGAAAAATCGATATTATTTTTGGACTGAGATTTATAATGACAGACATTAGTGGAATCTTGTTAACATAGGACATGTTTGTGAAAATCAACTATACGAAATCCGTAGCGATATTTTGTAACACTGCATTCGGATAATTTCTTTATTTTGTTGGTTTTCTTATACTTTGGATATAATGTGTGTTATTTTGATTGTTGTTTATTTTCTCTTTCTTTTCATTTATCATTTTATCGTTAATTTTTGATTCATTTTGTTTGTTTGTAGGATTTAATTTCAGAAGTTTATTGAATTGAATAATGTAGGCAAATCGATATTATTTTTAGACTGATAGTGACAAATGTTGGTGGTTACTTCTTAGAAACATTACCTGATGGCATAATTAACTCTAATTGATTTTTGTATCCACTTTTGATTTTGTTATCAAGAAGTATAAAATTACGACCAGGAAAACAATTCTTTAATTTGATTAATGGGTGGTTTTAATTTATGTACCCTTCCATGTATGCGATGTAGGAAAAAATTGATAATATTTTTAGGCTGTGATTTATCATGACAGATTTTCGTGGAATCTTGTTAACATAGGACATGTTTGTGAAAATCAACTATATGAAATCCGTAGCAATATCTTGTAACGCTACATTGGGTATTTTGTTGATTTTCTTATATTTTGGATATAATGTGTTCTTTATATTATTTTGATTGTTGTTTATTTTCTCTTCCTATTTTATTTATAATTTAGTCATTAATTTTTGATTTATTTTGTTTGTTTGTAGGATTTAACAGCAGATGGATATTAAATTAAATTTCTGTATGTAGTAATGTAGAAAAATCGTTATTATTTTTAAGCTAAGATTTATAATGACAGAAATTCATAGAATCCTTTTAAGATAGGATATATATTGTGACCAGATAAACTATGTGAAATCCATATCGATTTTTCGTGATGCAATGTTTTCATTTATTTGATTTGTTTTGATTTCCTTTGGATTAAATATGTTTTTCTTTTACATGGGCTGTTGGTAATTTTTGCTTTCTTTTTCATTTATGATTTAAATTAATTTTCCTTTAAATGGAAATTAGGCTGGATTTCCGCAAATACATTTGTTTTTTATTGCTTAAAAATATTTTGTTATCCAATGCCCATTTCCGACTTCCCGGTCATTGGTCGACGAGTAGCCCAACACATTAAAGAAGGAGAAAAACAATCACTAAAGGCATTGAAACACAAAAGGAATACAGTTAAGAACAGTAGGGCATATGATGAGTTGCTCTCTTGTCTGTGGCATGCCGTTTTCGCAAAGTGGAAAGATATCTGTAGCAGCCAGTCCTATTCTATACAGTTGATTCTGTAAATAATCATGGATCTGCGACAATTTAAGCAGACCACGCCAACCGCTCTAGGCAAGGAACTGGAAATTCGTGTTGACTGATTCAAAGGAATTCAACTTTTTGTCAGAAGCATTCTCTCCGTAGAAGTTGAAGCAATTGGGTTTAATAGAGAAAGATATATAGTATATCGCCTTTGCGTCATATAATATTATATTGCATCACGTATTATTATATTTAATATCACCTTATATGACGCAAAGGGAGGATCAGGTTGCATCATGTGTGATCCATTTTTGGTCAACATATCAGCCTGCTCATTTCCATATAACCCTCATTGGTTTTGAATCCACTGCAGAGCAATGAATCTCCCGGTGTTCAATAGCTTTACTGTGCAGTTTCTTACATTTCTAACTTCTTAAGGTTGAGTACAATGCCATTATATACTAGAATTTATTTTTCTAAAATTTTATTTTATAAAAATTTAATTACATATAATTTTTCACCAAAACTCATCAAATTACTTTTTGTAGCATTTACTGTAGTAACAAATTAAAAATAATGTTTATTTTTAATGAAGTGCTTACTTTGCTCATTCAAATCTCCAAGTCCCAAATTGAAATTTTTTTTATGAAAATTGTAATGATTGTTTATATCAAGGCTTTGGTAATAATGACACATTTTTAATTTACACTGTTAAGTTTTACATACGAAATCAGAATCGTATACAGTTATCGTGTTAATTTTTACTCATATGATCATAATCGTATGCAGTTTTAAATGAAATTTCTCATTTCTATCAGATTTCTGCTTTTTTTTTTTTTTAACTGTGAGTGACCTCCTTCAATTTTCAGTCCCTTCAAATATGATTTACTAAATATTAATTAATTAATCATATTTTAAGGAGGTAGTAAAATATTAAATTCAAAGTATTTAAATATTTGATGCTTTGTAATAAATGAAAAGTATTTAATATTGCAATTATTAAAGTATTCAAAAATTATAAATACAAATAATAAATGCAAAGTATTTAAAATTATAAATCTGAATAGTAAATACAAATTTTTAAATATTAAATACTTTTCATTAAGTAAATAGTATTACAAAATTTCTATTAGAATTTGTGTAAAACAAGTACATTAATTAAAAATATATTTAACATCACTTCCTCTAAAAACCTCTAATCAATTCAATCCTTTAACCAACAGAGAATCAAAACACTAAGTAATAAATGAAAAGACATTGTGTTAAAAGTAAACGTCCTCGAATACTAATTTTGCAATCTTTATTTTGCGTTTGAAATGTGATGTTTCTGTTTCTGTAACAATACATAAAATTTTTTAATGAGGCATCATTAATGCAATTATCATAAAACGAATAAAATGTACTTCAGAATGTTTAAATATAAAAAAAAATTTTTAATGGTTAAAATTAAAATCTTCTAGCAATTATATAAATTAGTCAAATTACAAATAAATTAGGAATATTACTATAAAAAGTTTTTGTACAAAATAATAAGTGTTTGGGAAAATCCTTACATTTTAAATAAATCAAACATTTAAATTTAACTAAAATTATATATTACACTGCCCGACAATAATTTTGTTAAATCGATAACTGTAGTTGTTATGTATTTTGCTACGTTAAATTCGAATACAACCACAATAGTTGTCCACCTCGTATTTATCACTTATTTTTTGTAATTTTACTTATGTTAATATATACATATATCAATATATATTTTATAAATAGCAAAATGTTTTGTTTGGTGTATCTCTACATGCTTGCGGTTTTATTAAAATAAGGTGGTCGCCAACAATCTATGATAACGTAGATTCCAATAAAGATATCAAATATACTCCAGACCTGTCAAAATAAGTCAAGCGAACTTGATATTCTCGACGCTTCGTTTAATTGAGTCACTTCCGTTTAGTTTAGAACTGAATGTCGAGTTAGAAAGGTGTTTATACTAATTTACAACGAACTACTCGTCTTTATTTTGTGTTCAAGTGTTTAGTTTAATGTTATTCAATGTTATAAGCAGATTCTTTAAAATGCTTCGAAATCGTGAAAGCCATCCAAATTATTTCTGTTACATGAGTGGTGAACTAAATTTGAAGTCACAAATAATCCACCTCATGTTGCTCCTTGTTAAAAAGGGCACATAGACTTCCTTTTCACTGTCAAATACACTATCAGGATAAATCTTGGCCTCTTAATATTCTGTGCGTCTTGGATAACATTACTTAGCGGTTGGCTTTATAGAAAGTTTCGATGTATGCCATTTGCAATTTCAATGGTTATGGAGAATTTCTCCATGGACCTTTTATTTCTGTATTATAAAAATTGCTGGAATAACAAGCAAAATCAGGAAGATCATTAACTATTTCGATATCCCTTCAACTATCAGGCTTGTTTCTCACAGCGACTAGATTCCAATACCATAACCACTTGTAAATTTAAGTTTACATTCAGAAAACTATGGCTGTGAAGATTTAAAATGAAGTCCAGAAGACCCAAAGTTTGGTGCAATGTCTACAGAACCTTATAGAATCACTCAATCTGCACTGCAATGATTTCAATAACTAAACTTGTAAAAGAATCAGGCAGATTTGTTGGAGTCCAAATTAAAGGTTTGGAATTTCCTCGAGAATGTGACTCCAATTTCTTTTTACGGTCGATAGAAACAATGCATGTGTTTCCGCAGAAGGCAATTTACAATATTGTACATTCGAACTAACGAACGATTCATTACTGACTGAGATAGGATGATCCTATGAAATGGAAGTTTTTTATAGAGTCCTCTAAACTCATTTAATGGCAATGTTTCTTCATATTGAAAATGAGAAACCATTGATTGAAACCATATGAAAGAGACGAATGACAACATTTGAAGAATTTGCAAAGATACAATACCATCAGCATTCTTGAAATATATGTGCTGTTTGAAAGTGATAGCACTTTTGTTAGGTCTCCAACAAACATATACTAAAATTTATTGTTTTCTATGCTAGTGCTATAGCAGAGATCACAAAAATCATTTTGTATAAATGTAATGGGTTAAAAGATATATTCTGATATCTGGACAGAAAAAAACGTAACTTCTCAACCACTTGTAAATCTTGTTTGATGTGTTTGGGAGGAAGATAGACATATTCCTTCCTTGACATCAAAAGGGAGTATTGAAAAATTTTGTCAAGTTGATGGATAAAAGGGGTCCAGGTTTCCTGTACTTAAAGAACAAAGAGGATATATTTGTAAGCCCACAAATAAGGGAGCAAATAATAAAACTCTGGCATGTAAAATGTTCTTAAAAATACATTCTTCTTTTAGGATTTATACCTGGAACTTTTTTTCAAAAAGTTTCGGAGTTGTGAGAGACGAGCACAATGACTGGTTCCACCAAGATATTTCAACAATGGAAGAAAAAAACGTTATTAGGAAAACTGGAATCCACATATGCTTACAGACTATTATGCTGGGGACTAAAAAGGAAAATTCCTCAGGCAATATACAATAGAAGAATCATTAAAAACTATATATTGAATTACATTAGTTTACTTACATGTATTAAACACTTTACAATTACACTAATATTTTAATTACGCATTATCATAAAAAATTTTATTCATTATAAAAGAAAAATAAATGTTACACAAATTTGAAATCATTGCAAAAATATTTCATAACAAACATTTATTCTAATTACATTAATGGACAAAATTTTAATTTGTCTCTATCAGTGTTATAACACTATAACTATATTTTCTTGAACTCTTCACAGCTATAGTTTCCCTCTCCATTAATACGAATTTTTAAAAATAATTTCATTTATTCGAAATGATTCAAAATTTTTGTTCTAATATTTTTTGGCAAAACAAAATTATAATAAAATTAATAATTGATTAGGATAAACAAATTTCTTGAGAAAACATGCTTAACAAATTAATAAAATTTTGAAGTGAATTTTACCTTACCAAAAATTCACTTTTTACGAAATTAACCTTACCAATTGAAGTTTATGGAATAATTAAAAAATACACAACTCCTGTACTTTAGTTCCTTTTTTGAGCTTTCCTATACATTAAATTACTGTCTTTTCTAACGCATTTAACTTGATTCTCCTCCTTTGTGTTAAGTATCGTTTGTTTTTTTTTTTTGGAGTACTTCTTTGTAGATGTTTTCCCCATCTGCAAAACACCTGATCCAGTTCTTAGAAAGTAGCTTGTCAGCTGCAATAACATCACATGGAATTTTTCTTCTTAATGCTCAATGACACACAAACGTTACAAAATTTCAAAAGCTGGTTGAAAAAAAAAAAAAACCCACAGTATCTTTTCATAAAATAAAATTCTTTGAGATAGTATATCTTTTATTTTACTAGTGGTGCAATTGAATTGTTATTAAGTATTTAATTTTTAATATTTTTTTAACCATTTCTCGAAACAAATTAACAAGTAATAAATAACGACATTTTTATGTAAAATGAAAATGTCATGTTTTTAAATTGGCATTAATTTTTTTTTCTTATATTTCTCACATAAACAAGTGAATGATTATGTTCATAATTTTTAAGAATAAAATTATTTATCTCTTAAGTATAGTAGAGTTTACAGAAATCAAGTTTATAAACGATAAAATATACTAAATAATAACAACAATATCGATATACTTAATAATATAATTTAACAATAGCGATATACTTAAAAATATAATTTAACAATAGCAATCCTGAAGAAATTTGAATTTTAGTTTTGGATACATTTATTATCCTCATTTTTTTCATTGCGTAAAATAATGCAGATGAAAATACAATTTTAATATGGGCCTGAATGGCCGAAGGACTAGCGTTCTGCACTCAGTGCACCAGGTTTCGGGTTCGAGACCCAGCGGTGACATGGGTATTTGAATTTTTTTGGAATCCACTTTATGCCGTAGTCTGTTTGATATGACTGTAAAGCGTCCCGGAGTGAAGTCAGACTTCTACCTACGGGTGCTCCCTCATAACATAAGCTGCCCATTTTCCTTCAAACAGTTCGTGGGCTTGGTTTTGATGTTGCTGTCTACCAAGTGTGATAAGAAACACTAAGACAGTTTCAATATTATGCATGTTACATAAAAAACTTATTTTCATTTGGTGGCCTTTTACAGTTATTGTCGTTACATAAAAAAAATTATCTGAAATTAATAAAATATATGAAATTAATGAATAGTTTAAAAAAAAAATAAACTGAATAATTTTAAAATTAAATTAAACCAACTATATAAATTAAATGGGCCTGATGGCCGAGTGACCAGCGCTCCACAGATTTTGGTATCGAAACCCGGCGGTTCTATGGATATTTGTAGTGGTTCAGAATTCACGTTAAACTGTAGGTCTCTGTCTAATATGAATGTTGGGCGTAAGGCTGAGAATACTATCCCGTAAAAAAGAAACATCTCCTGTTTAGAATCTGCCAATAAGTAGACCGCCTTGGCAGTTTCAGATGGCAACAATTTCTGATGCACCATATCAACTCCTGACAGTTATATAGTACATTTGGCAATAGACGTGGAGTGGTCTTTTGAGTTTAGAGAATGGCCAGAAGTCGCACGGTGTGAATACGGTGCTTGTGGAACGACATGGTATACATTTTTAGGCGAAAAATTCACGAAGAATCAATGCAGTGTGAGCTGGCGCATTCAATGTTTTCGGTACCAATTGAGATTTGACGCGTTTGAGGCCCAAAATGGAATTCACCGATCCTTTTGAAATTCCAACATCATCAGCAAGTTCTCTATTTGTAAATAGAAGGATGTGAGCTTCGTCGGCTGAGGTTGGTGGTCGACAAGAGCGCTCTTCGTCTTCAACGCGTTCACTGCCTTCTTTGAACTGTTTATACCACTTCTAAACATTTATTTTCGATACAGGAATGCTCACCGAATGCCTTCTGCAAAATTCTATACATTTCCAAGAACAAAATGTAATACAAGTTCTTTGCTCAAGGACAGTGCCAGTAACCTAAAAAAAGGAAAAAAGTGAAATTCAAAAGCCCTGGGAATTTTTAAATTGAAAATTGGTCTTACTTTTTGGACATGTGCATTCTGGCATTAGATTCCTAGTGCCGACAGGTCAATGTGCTCGGCACAACAACAACAAAAAATAAGCTTTATAATTTCATCTGTTTAATACCTATGATATCTGACACATTTGGCTAAAACTTAACATTGGCGCTCTCTTGGTGAGAGTTGGCATAAATATTGCTATAAGTATAGAAAGTAAATTGAGGGATTTTGCGCCAATGAGTTCCAATTTTGTAAAGTTAAATAATATTTGTTTAATAACTTAATTTTTTTGTCATTTTTTAAATAATTTCCTGTTTATTTGTGAAGAAGACATGTTAAAACCAATGGAAAAATACTGTAAATATTTTAACAAATGAAATAAACTTTTATATTTAAATTCTGTGTGAATTTTTGACTAAATACACATGGATATTTTAACTGCAACCTGATACTTAAAATGAACAGATAAAATACTGCGTAAAATTTTGAATCATTTCGATTGGAGTAAATAATTCAGAATGAATTCTTTTCGATAAACCGGATCTTCAGATAACAACAGCAATTATTAAGAACAAAAACATTCGTAAAAAATTTGAGTGTCACACTCTTATAATATCTTAATTGTTTGACAAAAAAACAATTCCTTTTCTTTTTAAATTTTTATTAAAAAAATAATTTTTAATTAAAAAAAATACTGTCATGTTTTCTCAGACAAAAATGGCATTGTGTTACATAGTAACTAATTATTCGTATGAAGGGATTTGGCAAATTTGTATTCTGAAAAGATTGCAAAAAAAAAAACTAACAATCAAATTAATTAACTAAATTTTATTCAGCACCGGTGTAATTAAAAGTAATTAAAATAAGTAATTAAAAATTAATTTTAATTCCGAAACGATTCGGTTGTATTAACTGATTGCTTCTACCTACTGTTTAAAAAAATCTGTGCAATTATTTTATTTACTCTAATTAAAAAAAAAAACATTCATTTTTTAAATTACTAATGATACTTTTTCGTAAAATGCTTTATATTAAAAAAAAAAAAAAAGTGCATGTTTTTTTTTTTTTTTTGGTTTAATTAATTTATTCCATCAAAGGATTAAATTATTTTTTTTATAGATTATCATTAATTATAACATTTTTATAAGGTTGAAATTCAATTCTTGATTTTCCATTAAATAAAATATGTTATTTTTTCATCATGTAGCTACTTTTATACATTACCATTCGATACTAGATTAGTAAATCAGTAGAAAATTTAACGTTATCTAGGATACAACATGAAAGGCCGGCTACACTGGTTTTACGTAGCATCATCACAATTTGAAAGGAACATAATCAACAGGTAGCATGTCTTCCATATAGTACCATTGCAAGGAATAACCGGCTTTCACATTTAACCTGCCACCTTCCCAACTTCGACATGGGAGATTTCATGTAAATTAAAACATTGAACTACTAGTTAATTAAAAATGGCATATTCTGCTCCATGATAATGTAACATGCCACGTTTCATAAATCATATTCCAAAAACTCTGAAAAGTATTCAATTATTAAGTAAATTTGGGGTTCTGCCTACCATTTCACCAGATTACACCATTTTCATCAGACCTTTCTCTTACTGTCTACCACTTTTTAAAAATTTCAAATTGCTTTTTTTAACCATAAACACGTTATCAAGAGGAAACTGCCCGAACAACCTTTGATTCTAGATCAACGATGTTCTATGAAACACTTTTTTTTTTAAATGCGTCGAGGACTGGGACGTTTTGATCATGTCCCTGAGAGCAGTTTAATGCTGCCTGCACCGACGATAGCTGTTACTCAATCAGTACAACCACTAGTACTACTAAACCACATCACTGTGCCTAGATCTGAGATGCCCCTATACAGTTTGGGAATCATGTGGTTGAGAAGAAGTATGATTGGACTCTGTGACGCTCTACGATCATATGAGACAGGGATCTACGACTTAAAGTGGATTCTGAACGCCCTTACAAACATTCATGGCACCGCCAGAACTCGAATCCAAAACCTGTGGTACCTGCCCTAGCTGATGAACCTGCCCATGAGGTCCCATTTAACCTGTCCTGATGTGTAGCTTGAAGATATGCTACTAACGCGAGTAACACTACTTCCTTCCACCCCCACAACGCTCTACGATCATGTTCTTTGAAACTGCCATAAAAATTATTTGCAATCCATTACAGAAATGCATTGATGTAGATTTAGCATATTTTGATTAAATATGTTCAAACAATTTGTGTTTTTTATTTTTAAAAAAAATCTGTGCACTCATTAGAAATCAAAGAATTACAACAGGAATTATTTGAATAAAATATTATCGATTTTGTTATACAATTTGAAAAATTGATATATTTATTTTTATATTGAAAGTAGCAATGAAATTCTAACATTCATTCTTTTGTATTTAATATTTTTATCATTCATTGTAGTTAAATATTGCTTGAATAACATCCAATTGAAAAAACATTGTAATTCTTTAAAATAACGATGCATGAAATACTGAATATTGAAAAATTATTCAAAAGTTGTTCCATTAGTTTTATTACATAACTCACCTAATGATATTCGGAAGCATTATTTTTGATATAATGAAGAGAATTCTTCAAAGTTCATGACTCTCGTAGCCGATTAGAGCGTATTCATAGCTAATGATATCCCGTATATATTACATAAGAACTCATATCTGTCTCATGAAAAATCCGAGTAGTAGAATATTGACATCCTTAAAGTAATGATGATGATGACGTTTTCGGATGGCTAATGAATTCATGACGATATTATTTGCAGGACTTGATTTCTCTGCCTGCATCGAAGGCGGATTTCAGAGTAAACACACAGAAGCCTGCAATTGACAGAAATGTTTGTAGCACAACTTCGCAAAATTCGGATGCAAATTTACTGCGCAAAGCTCTATGTGATTTAAATGAGCAGAAGATTTAAATGAAACATGGATGTTCTAAATGGAGACCCATCTAACAACTGAAATCATAACATCAAAGGAATTTTAAGTAAGTAATATATAAAGCACAGTTGTCAATTCACTTTTTCAAGTATTGTTTAATCTATAATATCATATTGTGCATTTTTACTATTGAAATGAATTCAAACTTTGGCCAAAATATATTTTTTTAATCATCAATAGTATCGCCTATAATTAATACTGTAATTTTTGTCAATGATCTCTTCCAATCTCTACTCGGTTTTGCCTTGAAATAAAAATCTATTTTCATTTCAATATCTTCTCTTGATTTCCCTACGTCCTACAAAATAGCTTTTAATGATAATCTATTGGAGCAAGATCAGAAAAATAGGGTGGGTGCATTATTTCCCAGTTGAATTATTTTAGTAATTTTTAGCAGTATGAGGTCTGTCATTGTTATTGATGCAGTATAACTTTTTTTCTTTTATTTAAAAAGGTTTTAAGTTAACAGTAAATTTACGTACTTATTTTTGGATTGTAACCAAGAAGATGCTAATGAAGAAATTGTTTCATATCTCATCCTAAACGTCTTTGGAAACAGACTCCAGCCAAGCCATTGGATAGATCTTGAAAAATGGCTAAGACAACGGCTTTTGGCACATTTAACAATATTGTACAGAATCCAGTGATTTACCATTGATAATCTAAAGTTGATTCGGTGTTATTATATCTTATAGTTATACATTAAAACACTTTGTATCTTTTGTGACTACCAGATATAATAAAACAAGCAGAAAAAAGAGACTTCGTTTGTATATTTTTAGTATAAGTGCTTGTTGTATAAAAAAAGTCATTCTCGATTGTGTTACATTGTAAGCTTTAGAAGTTAACGTTTGATTGCCTTTTAACACTTTATACTCAGCAATTTCTTTATTCATACAAAAGTAATTTCTTTGGGTTCATCCGAGGCTACTGGATAGGTCTTGAATTAGAGCTAAGCCAATGTTTTTTTTTGCTCTTGATATTATTTTAGATGATACATTGATTGATCATAGATAATTAGAAATTAAATCAGCGTTAATTATGTCTTAAAATCATTAAAAACACCAGACATACAACTATACAACTTTACAACTATAACTATAATTCGCAAGGATAATAATTATAATTCGCAAAGGTGAATAACTGTAATTAACAGAGAGAATAGCTTAAATTCGCAAGGAGAATAGATTTAATTCGCAAGGAGTATAACAAAAGAAATGTTTTAGTTGTTTAAAGTAGTGTAACTAATTATTATTCTTTTGATACAATAAATAATTCAGAAATTTTTCAATCAGCATGAGAATGAATTTCCCTGGGATATCCAGATATTTATGCATTCATTTTAAAGTATATTTTTTTGAAATTCTAATTACTTAAAAATGACGAAATATTTGTGATATTTAAATACAATATATATTATATATTTTTATAATGTGCTTCTTATTTCAGTCAGAAAAGCTTCTTAGCCTACCTAATTATTTAAAAATTATTTTGAAAAAAAAAATGATTGCTATACTACAATATTTTTACATTTATTTTATATTGCAGGTTTTTATTACTGCAAGTTCAAATGATTGAGAGATACTCTCTAATCTGACATCCCCACTAGTCTGGCGCATCTGTTTGGAACACTTGTCCTTATTTGTTATGTCCTTATTACTTACACTTGTCCTTATTGTCTTAACTTGAGTCCTTATTTGTTAAAATTTGAATCCTTTTCTCCATTTAGAAACTTTGTATATTCTTATTTTGATATTCAGTACCTAAACTGTCTTAATCAACAATCTTTTATTATGTCACGAAATGTACGTATATATTTACACTGAAGTGACAAAAGTCATGGGATACCTCTTATTATCGTGTCGGCCCTCCTTTCGCACGGCGAAGTGCAGCAACTCGACGTGGCATGGACTCATATGGAAGTCTTCTGCAGGAATATTGAGCCATGCTGTCTCGATAGACGTCCATAATTGTGAAAGCGTTGATGGTGCAGGTTTTGGGCACGAACAGACCTCTCGATGATGTCCCATAAATGCTCGATGGGATTCATGTCGGGCGATCTAAGTGGCAAAATCATTCGTTGGAATTGTCCAGAATGTTCTTCAAACCAATCGCGAACAGTTGTGGCCGGTAACATCATTGTCATCCATAAAAATCCCATCGTTGTTTGGGTACATGAAGTCCATGAATGGCTGCAAGTGATCTCCAAGTAGCTGAACATAAAAGCATTTCAGTCAATGTTCGGTCCATTCGCACCAGAGGACCAAGTCCATGCCATGAAAAAACAGCCCACACCATTACGGAGCCACCACCAGCTTGAACAGTGCCTTGCTGACAATTTGGGTCCATGGCTTCGTGGGGTCTGCGCCAACTAGAACCCTACCATCAGATCTTACCAACTGAAATCGTGACTCATCGGACCAGGCCACGGTTTTCCATTCATCTAGGGACCAACCGATATGCTCACGTGCCCACGAGGTCGCTGCAAGCGATGTCGTTCTGTCAGTAAAGGCACTCGAGTCGGTCTTCTGCTGAAATAGCCAAAGAAAGCCAAATTTCTCCGCATCAGTTCTGACAGACAAGTCCCTTGTACGTCCCACATTGATTTCTGCGGCTATTTGACGCAGTGTTGTATCTGTTAGAATTCACGACTCTTTGCAGACGTCGCCGGTCTCGGTCGTTAAGTGCAGGCGGTCGACCACTGCGCTGTCCATGGTGGGATGTTATGCCTGAAATGTCATACTCTCGGCACACTCTTGACACAGTGGATCTGGGAATGTTGAATTCCCTAACGATTTCGAAATGGCATGACCCATGCGTCTAGCTCAACTAACATTCCGCGTTCAAAGTCTGTTAATTCCGTCGTGCGATCATCATCGCGTCAAAACCTCTTCACATGAATAACTTGAACAGAAATGAAAGCTCTGCGAAAGCACTGCGCATTTATACCTGTTCTACGCGATGCTACTGCCATCTGAAAATTTGCATATTGCTATCCCATGACTTTTGTCACTTCAGTGTATATTTTGTATTTTTGCCTTAATTTCATTAAAATTCAGATGTAGTTCAAGAAATTATATCTTTATACACGGACTCTGTACTCTGTACTCCCTCTGTTGTACGTACATTCACTGATTCTGATAACAGTAGTTTCTACAAGAAACTTAGTGGCGACCAGTGTCCAGTCCAGTGGATGTTGGATAAGATAGAGAGTCCACTGTAGGCCAGAATTGTCTCAATTGTCTGTTGTGTTTTCTATGATACTTATCTTCCAGTATCTCATATTGTCTTGACAGTAATATGTTCTTAACTGGACAATTTTAAGATCATAGATCATCTTTTTGACGTTTGGCGTTAAAGAGATATCGTAACATTGACAATGGGACATCGTATTGCCGATCATCATGGTTACCAGCAAACTGGCAATGTTTATGAGGAATCCTGTTAGATCCATGCGTAAAAATAACAGGGAAATCTGTCCCAACAAACTTTGATTTTATAAAGCCTTACATAATTTTTTATTGAAATCTACAAACAATCCTTGTGTATCACAAAATATAACACGAGGCTTACAGAAGTAAGTACCAAACAAATAAATAAAAAATTATATTAAAAAAAAATCAAGTAGATGGTGAATTTAAAATACTCTTAACAATACAGTAATAAAATAAAAGAGAGACAGATAAAGGATTTAAGAAATATTAAAGTAAGGATTTTACAAATTTAGAAAAGGCTGTAAAAGCAGGCTTTCTGTTAAAAAGTTGACAAAAGTGGGGTGGCCATTTGATTTTTGGAGTACCAAAGAATGTGATCATTTTTTTGTACCCCATCTATATAGCAATTACTAAAATACATTTAGCATAAATTAAATTTATTTAAACAGAAGTTATAATTACCATGTTCTCTCGTAAACTACTTATTTTTGCAGCAGCAGGTCGACTTTTGAATCGGGATAAATGGTAGTAGCAGTTGTAAATGGCTCACATCTAGTTCAACAACTAAGAAATGTATGGAAGACTCTTTTACAAAATGACATTAGGAATTTCTATTGCCTTTTAAATTCATAACTAAAAGAAATATTTAAAAAAGTGATATATGTATATATATATATACCCTAATTCTAATTTAAACTAAAGAGAATTTAAATGACAAAGCAGTAGGTGACTTTTAACTCGACACCAGCCACAGTAAATCGTCTGCGAAGAATCAGCCAGGTATTCGAAAAATCACCGAAATCATCCCTTAAGTCAGATCCCTTTTCATTTAAAAACTTCAAATTCTGGCACTCTCTTCTTTCCATAAAACTTCTGTCACCTGCAACGTCCAAACTTGTAGCAAAAATTTTCCATCAGAACTGTTAAATTTCGAGATCCCGGAATTCCTGCGCCCTTAAAAGTGGGGGCGGGAGAGTTTATTACCGAGTTCTTAAATTGGATTTTCGTCTCCTGAATGCGGCACCGAAACTGCGTTTTTTATGGTTTTTATGGTACTGCCTTTTTCAAAGGTCCGGTAGAGGAGAGTCGAGTAATAAGAGTTTTTTTTTTTCTTCTCTTCTCCTCAACTGGGGTTGCGTTTTACGTGACAGTATTTGTTGCAGAGGAGAATCTTGTTTTTTGCACTTCTGTCAGCTGAGCTTGTGTCCTTCTGGAATGGAAGTTAAGAGTGCGTGGAATTTGTCCAATAGAAACAAAAGTTTTGAACTCTTCTGTCCTGTGAGATAATTTTGGCATTGAGCATTGGCAGAGAGGAAGATACGTTTTTGTTATTATATATTTAGTCAGTTATTAATTATATTTGAAATAAATACTGTTCAATTCAGTTGTATGTTATCAATTCAAATTTCATTTGATTCCTATTTTAACAATTATTTGTTTAATTTACACTTTTTGAAAACTCTGGCTCCTACCAATTACCAAATATTTGTTTTTATGTAGATCACAATCAATCTTTGCAGTTCTTAGTAAACACAAGTTATACTTCCTGGATCTGAATGTTTACAAATCCATTAAATATTATTTTTATAAAGTGTTCGCAAGATGCAAAGAAGATCATGGCCATCAAATCTATTTAAAGATCTGGATAAGTAAACATGTCTGACAGCAGACAAAAAAGTTTTCATGCTATCATGTCACCAAGATATAAGCGATATATTTAGTATATTTTTTCCTGTCAACTCTGTTTGTCTCTTAACAATTTCATATTAAGTCTTTTTGTTCATCACTGCTGATATAATGGACAGTTTATTCAATGAAGTTACCAGAAATAATGCTAAGTTAATTAGAATATTAGATTGGGTTTGTCGCTCTTCGGTCATTTTGTGCAAATTAGACAGTGACTTACAGTTTAACGTGGATTACGAATCACTCACAAGCATTCAAACTTGGAGCCTGTGTCACCAATGGCAAAGCGAGATAGCCAATAGCCATCACACCACTTGGAAGTTTAGTAATGTTTAACACATGTTTGTATATGTTTTGGTACACTATAATGTATACCAAAACATAAACTGTGGATAGACTTAAACTGCTGACTGGTAAACTGAGGATAGAGTCGTTATACTATGGGATTCTTACAGAATGAAATATGTAATTTAATATTATTTTATATTCGTAAAAACCAGGTCGAGTAAAGGGATTCTTAGCTCAAACTAAAGCATTTATTAGCAGATAAATTCATAACTAGAAATAAATATTTTTAAAAAACAAGTGATATATATATATATATACCCTAATTCTAGTTTAAACTAAAGAGAATATAAGTGACAAAGCAATAGGCGACACCAGCCACAATAAATCGTCTGCGAACAATCAGCCAGGCATTCGAAAAATCACCGAAATCATCCCTTAAGTCAGATCCCCTTTCATTTAAAACTTCTTCAAATTCTCACAGTCTCCTTTCCATAAAACTTCTGTCACCTGCAACGTCCAAACTTGTGACAAAAACTTTCCGTCAGAACTGTTAAATTTCGAGATCCTGGAATTCCTGCGCCCTTAAAAGTGGGGGCGGGAGAGTTTATTACCGTGTTCTTAAATTGGATTTTCGTCTCCTGAATGCGGCACCGAAACCGTGTTTTTTATGGTCCCGGACTGTCATTCATGGTCCGGTAGAGGAGAGCTGAGTAATAAGAGTTTTTTTCTTCTCTTGCCTTTAACTGGGGTTGTCGTCTTACGTGACAGTATTTGTTGCAGAAGAGAATCTTTTTTTTTGCCCTTCTGTCAGCTGCGTTTGTGTCCTTCTAGAATGGAAGTTAAGGGTGCGTGGAATTTGCCCAATCGAGACAAAAGTTTTCAACTCTTCAATCCTGTAAGAGAATTTTGGTATTGAGCATTGGCAGGAGAAGGTATTGCTTTGCTATTGTATATAATGTAAATTATTAATTATATATCAGTTGAATAATATATTTTCAATTTAGTTGTTTATTATCCATTCAAATTTCAATTAATTCACATTTAATTAACACTTTTTTGAAAAGTGTGGCTGTGTTTATTGAAATCATACGGAGTCAATGAAATTATTAAAAAGTCGAAGTCGTAGGATACTTCAATGGTTACTAATTACCAAATATCAATTATTAGTTTATGTAGATAACAATGAATCTCTGTAGTCCTTTATCAAAACAAGTTAAACTTCCTGGATCTGGATGTTATTGTTCCACTGGAATATTAAGTTCATAAAGTGTTTGAAGAGTTGCATAGAATATCAAGGCCATCGAATCAATTTAAAGATCAGGATAAGTAAGCATGTCAGATCGCAGACATAAACCTTTCCATGCTACCAAGTCTTTAAGATATCGGGACGCAATTTATATATTTTTCTTGTTTACTCTGTCCTTTAACCATTTCATACTGAGTTTTTTTATTCATTACTGCTCATATAATGGATAGCTTATTCGATTGGGTTATAAGAAATAATGTTGAGTTATTTGGAATTTTAGAAACTTTTCTATTCCTTGTAAATATATAAACGTGGAAGTTTTAATTTACCAAACAATTATAGAGTTCACTGGTACACTATGGATAGAGTGGAAGCTATATACTATTGGATGCCAACAGAATAAAATAAATTATTTCATATGATATTTAAAAGTATTTATATAAAAACGTTTTATTAAAGGTAGCAATAATTCCAAGAAACCATTTATTAAAGTATAAATAAACTAGACAGAAATATTTATAAAAAGGTTAGATATATATACCCTAATTCTAGTTTTAACTAAAGAGAATTTAAATGATAAAGCAGAGGTGACACCAGTCACAATAAATCGTCTGCGAACAATCAGCCAGGTATTCGAAAAATCACTGGAATCATCCTTTAAGTCGGATCCCCTTTTCATTTAAAACTTCTTCAAATTATCGCACCTCCCTTTCCATAAAACTTCTGTCACCTGCAACGTTCAAACTTGTGACAAAAACTTTCCGTCAGAACTGTTAAATTTCGAGATCCTGGAATTCCTGCGCCCTTAAAAGTGGTGGCGGGAGAGTTTATTACTGAGTCCTTAAATTGGATTTTCGTCTCCTGAATGCGGTACCGAAACTGTGTTTTTATGGTCCCTGACTGCCTTTCAGGGTCCGGTAGAGGGAGAGCGAGTAATAAGAGTATTTTTTCTTGTCTTCTCTTCTACTCGACTTGGGGTTGCGTTTTACGTGACAGTATTTGTTGCAGAGGAGAACCTTGTTTTTTGCCCTTCAGTCAGCTGCGCTTGTGCCCTTCTGGAATGGAAGTTAAGAGTGCGTGGAATTTGTCCAATAGAGACAAAAGTTTTGAACTCTTCAATCCTGCGAGAATTCAGGTATTGCGTTCTGGCAGGAGAAGGGTATTATATATGCGTTGTGGTATTATATACATATATCGTAAAGTAATTATATATATCAGGTGATTATTTTATTTTCAATTTAGTCATATATTATCAATTCAAACTTCACTTTACCCATATTTGATTAATTACTTGTTTATTTTACACTTTTTTTGAAAAATGTGGCGGGGATTTTTATTGAAATTATACGCACGTAATGAAATTATTAAAACTTCAAAGCGCGGATAGTAGTCACAATGACGAGTGTAAGAGAGGGTATATTAGGAATGGTGGCAAAGAAGTAAAATTGTTCACAAGCGCTTTAAAAGCCTTTCAGTGCAATAACCGCATAGTTATGGCACAAAGGAAGCATTTGGATGATTTTTGCGTGGTAGAATTATCGGACGACTGGAATGTGGACGTACCCAGCTGGAAGTATCCGAAGAACTTGGAATCGCCCAGAGTGTCATCTCCAGGCTTTGGCAACGATTCCAAGATGATGGTAATGTGAGTAGATGTTACAGCACAGGTCTCCCCAACGAATGTTATAACGCCGAATAAGGACGCTTAGGGCACATTGGTCTAGCTATGCTCGTAGGCCTGTCAGATGTCAGTTACACTTACCGCAACTCACTGTCGCCTGCGATTAACCTGGAGTAGAGAGCATGTATTGTGGACACCGCAACAGTGGTCTGGTGTGATGTTTTCGACGAGTCCAGGTTTGGTTTGCAGTCTGATTCTCGCCGGACTTTCATATGGAGAGCGCCAGGTACCCGTTACCACCAAGAGAACACCATTGAACGACACCGTTACGGTGGTGCAGGATGGCTCGTTTCGGGAGGAATTATTATTGGTTCCAGAACTGACCTGGTTGGTCAGAGTGTAACGATGACAGGCCACCTCTATTGGGATGCCATTTTGAAACAACATGTACGTTTGTTTCGGGACGCCATGGGTGCTGAATTTCTGTTTATGGATGACAACGCCCGTCCTCACCGTGCAAACATTGTAGACGATTGCCTTCAATTGGAGGATATCACCCGTATGGTTGGCCAGCATACTCCCCGGACTTGAATCAATAGAGCATGTGTGGGATATGCTTGGCCGACGAATTGCAGCCCGTCAACCCCCTCCCGCCTGTCAACCGGAACTTCGGAGGACATTGTTTGATGAGTGGTGTAATATTCCCCAAGATCAGATTGATAATTTGATACTCAGCATGCCTAGGCGTTGTATGGCCTGTATTGCATCGTCCGTGAGACATACTCCATATTAACCATCATACTAACCATGTTATACTGTTTTTTGTAAATAGGTTCTTTTTTAAATTTGCTAAAGGGAGTAAAAATCGCAATTTTTATTAATTATGTCAAACATATACCCTCTTTTTTTGCTCTTTACCTTTTGTTTAATAAATAGACTTTACAAATAAGTCAAATTTGTTTTGCTTCTGTCTCTTTCTTTGCCTGAACTTCATTATCCTTATGGACATGAGTGTATCACTGGCAAAATATCACTATCTTTTATGACGCTTACACCGCCATTTATTAATACACTTTGGAAATTTTTGATGCCGTATCGTTTTCCCTATTCTTCAGATATCTTCAGTTCAAATGTGAACTGATTTTTTTTTACAACATTTTGAAAGGGGACTTTAATTATAATCATCCTATATTTATTGACAAGCAAAATTATTATAAAATTAAAAATTGATTATAATAAACAAATTTATTCAGCAAACAACCTCGATAAATTAATAAAATTTTTAATGAATTTTAAAAATTCCTTTAACAGCTTATGGAATAGTTAAATAAATACACAACTCCAGTACTTTAGTTCCTTATTTTGAGCTTTCCCTACACATTGAATTACTTTCTTTTCCAACGCATTTAACTTGATTCTCCTTTGTGTTAAGTCTTCTTTTTTGGAGTACTTCTTTGTAGATATTTTCCCCATCTGCAAAACACCTGATCCAGTTTTTAGAAAGAAGCTTGTCAGCTGCAATAACATCACTAAGAATTTTTTTCTAAATGCTCAATGACACATAAACGGTACAAAATTTCAAAAGCTGGTAGAAAAAAAAAATAAACGGAGAATATTTTTATAAATAAAATTTTTTGATATGGAATGATCTTTTATTCTAATAGTGGTGCAATTGAGTTGTTATTAAGTATGTAATTTTTAATATTTTTTAACCATTTCTCGAAACAAATAAACAAGTAATCAACAACGGCATTTTTATGTAGAAATGAAAATGTCACACTTTTAATTGACATTAGTTTTTTGTTATATTTTTCACGTAAGCAAGTGAATATATTTATAATTTTTAAGAATAAAATTATTTATTTCTATAGTGAAATGTACAGAATTCATGTTTAAAACTGAAAAAATGCACTTAATTATGTAACAATAGCGAACCTGCAGAAATTAAAATTTCAGTCTTTATTATTTTCAGACTTCACATTTATTATCCGAACTGTAGGTCCTGGTCCTAATAGGATTCTACAGCGTTGCGTAGGTAGTGTTACTCGCGTCCGTAGCCTATCTTCCAGCTACACGTGACCCTGGGTAGTGCAAAATGAGTAACAACTGTGCAGCCCTTACTTATGGCATAAGGATTAACAGTCTGTATTGCATTAGAACAACAACAACATTTCTTGAACAAACCTTCTGGACTTTGAGAGCATTGTACTGTACAATACATATGTAATATTACTTGACATTTATTTGACAATAATATATTGACGATCGGACTTGATATTGGCAATATTGACTTGATAATATATTTGATGATCGAGGAAAAATAAATAAGCGAATGGTTCGATGTAGGGTGAATTACAGAGTGGGTTGAACTATTGAAAGCCGGATAAAAAACATTTACAGTAATTCAAATTAGAAAACTTATCTTTTAGTGATTTTAGTAATGAATATTTAATTTTATAGAACATTATTTGAAAGCAAATATTTGAAACACGATGTAACCTGCCCGGTATAAAAACCCAAAGGTGACGGGATATATTATATATAAATAAGCAACAAAACTAGTGCGTATAAAACATCCATATTATGAATATTTGTTCTAAGTTAAAGAGAAGTTTTACGTGTAATAATTTGTCTTAAATGAATGTTGGGCGTTGGGCTGAGAATACTATTCCTTAATAAGGAAACATCTCTTTTGTTTAGGAATCTTCCAATAAGCAGACGGCCTTGACAGGTTCTGATGGCAACAGTTTCTGATGCACCAAATCAACTCCTAGCAGTTATATAGTGCATTTATTGTTCGATGTATTCTTGGGAATCTGCAATGGATGAGTTCCTTTTATTCCGTTAAATCGTCTCATTATATAATTTGAATATACGCGTGATTTGGATGCATGATTTGGCGTTTTATCTGCATCTAGCCTTTGTGCAGATTGTAATAAAAGTTTACGATTACCATACAGTATCCACTTTTACCCAGAACTAATGATACCATACAAAAGGAATTTCTTGCCATCCAGATATTCAGTCAAAAAGGAACCATGAAAAATACTTTTTTTTACCGAATACTAAATCTGTGCAAATCTGCAAGAGTTTTAATTTTTGCCCATCTGACTATTTGTGTGGAACCTCTTTGTCAAGTTATCCTCTTTACAAGCACTGCAAGATGTCTCGAAACTATTACTATACCTACTTCAAGTTCAACAGCAAGTTCTTTTACAGTTATTGTAATGTTAGTTCCCCTCTTTGCCTTCAGAACATCATTACAGTGCATACTTGCAACTCATCCACGGAATTCATTTTCTAAACTCAAATCTCCTAATCTGGACTTCTCAAGCTAAGCAATATATAATTTCTGATTTAATAGTTAAAATTACTGCCGACAAATGAATGATTTTTAAAAAACTGTTTAGTGGATATCACAGTAAGTTAGCATATAAGTTCGAAAACCTGAGCCCTGGCATTAAATTTATTTTCGAAACATATATAATGTTGCAAAGGGCATTCCTATATCGCAAAGAAAGTGGTATAAACAGTTCAAAGAAGGCAGAAAATGCGTTAATGACGAAGATCCCTCTGGTCGACCCTCAACTTCAACCGACGAAGCAGTCCAAAAAAGATTTGGTGCTTGCAATTCGTCCGATTTACAATTAGAGACCTTGCTGAGGATGTTGGAATTTCAAAAGGATCAGTCCATTCCATTTTGGGCCTCAAACGCATCAAATCTAGATTAGTTCTGAAAACACTGAATGCACCAGCTCACACTGCATTGCTTCTTCGTCACGTTTTCGCCGAAAATGAAACTCATATTGTTCCACAACCACCGTATTCACACCGTGTGATTTCTGGCTATTCTCTAAACACAAAAGACCACTCCGGGGACAACGTTTTGAGTCGATTGAAGAGATTCGACATGATTCACCGCGCGCTTTGAAGGCCATCCCTGCTGATGACATTTTTAGCATGCATTGAGGATTGGAAAAAAAGTTGCCATAAGTGCATTGTGTCCGGAGGATTGCTTTGAAGGCGATGAAATAAATTTGGAAGAATAAATAAAAAGAGTTTCTGAAAAAAAAAATGATCTTAATTTTTGGGGCAGTAGTAAGGCGTGCCACGCTGAAACAACGATTTACAATGCGCTATTCGATATTAAAAGAACTTTTTGTGCCAAAAAAATTATGACGTACATAAGTGTTCAGTTTCAGTATCAGTTAAAGTATCAGTTTTTCTAAATACACATGGATATTTTAACTGCAACTTAAAATGAACAGATAAAATAATGCGTAAAATTTTTGAATCATTTCGCTTGGAGTAAATAATTCAGAATAAATTCTTTTTCGATAAACCGGATCTTCAGATTACAACAGCGATTATTAAGAACAAAACATTATTTGAGTGTCACACTCTTATGATGTCTTAATTGTTTGACAAAAAAAAACATTTCATTTTCTTTGAATTTTTAAAAAAAATAATTTTTAATTAAAAAATACTGTCATTGTTTTCTCAGACAAAGATAGCATTGTGTTACGTAGTAACTAATTATTCGTATGACGGATTTGGCAAATTTTTATTCTGAAAAGACTACAAAAAAAACCTAACAATCAAATTAATTATCTAAATTTTATTCAGCACCGGTGTAATTAAAAGTAATTAAAATAAGTAATTAAAAATTAATTTTAATTCAGAAACGATTCAGTTGTATTAACTGATTGCTTCTACCTACTGTTTAAAAAAATCTGTGCAATTATTTTTTTTACTCTAATTAAAAAAAAAATTCATTTTTTAAATTACTAATGATACTTTTTCGTAAATGTTTTATATAACAAAAAAAAAGTGCATGCTTTTTTTTTTTTTTTGGTTTAATTAATTTATTCCATCATAGGATTAAATTATTTTTTAAAAGATTATCATTAATTTTAACATTTATATAAGGTTGAAATCCTATTCTTGATTTTTCACCAAATAATATATGTTAATTTTTTTGATCATGTAGCTACTTTTATGCATGGACATCGGTACTAGAATAGTAAATCAGTAGCAAATTTAACGTTATCTAGGATACAACATGAAACGCCGGCTACACTGGATCTGGCATCATCACAATTTGGAAGGATTCAGAACCAGCATGCCTGTCTTCCATATAGTACCATTGTAAGGACTTACGGCTTACACATTTATCATGCCGGTTTCCCAGCTTCGACATGGAAGCTTTCGTGTAAATTAAAACCTCGAACTACTAGTTAATTAAAATGGCATATTCTGCTTCATGATAATGTAAGATGTCCGTTTTTATATAAATCATATTCAAAAACTCTGAAAAAGTATTCAATTATTATGTAAGTTTGGGGTTCTGCCTACCATTTCTCCAGACTATCCACCATTTTCCCCAGGTTTTTCTCTTACTGTCTATCACTTTTTTAGACTGTTCAAATTGTTTTTTCAATTCCTTCTATTAGCTCGCACTCTCCTATATATATCTTGTACAAATTTTCAATTGTTCATAAAATACTTTTAATTCATCCACTAAAGTTCAAATACATTTTTTCTGAACTTTTAGTGGATACTTGATATTAATACAGCTTTTTCAAATATTAATTCAGTAATTAAATTAAATTAATTAATTTTAGTTTTTTAGATTTAAGTTGCCTATATACACTATCTAGAAGAAAGTGACGGGACACCCTTCGAAAAGTAGAAAAGTCGACATTTTTAGCTGACACATGCGCAATAATAGGTATCACGTATCAGCCATATCCTATAAATACTCTGTGGAGTCAACTAGAGTTGTTTTTTGTCAAGATGCCGCCACGGAAGAGCTGTCTGAGTTCGAGAAAGGTGTGTTGGTTGGATTGCATCTTGCCAAGGTGTCAATTAGGGAGATATCCCGTCTCCGTAACTGCTCAAAATCAACTGTAGCATGTGTTGTGTGTCGCTACAAGACTGAGGGACACTGTCTGAACAAACCCCGAAGTGGACGACCTACAGTCCTCACCAGCAGAGACCGGCGGGTGCTCGGCAGGGAGATTTGAAGTAACCGTCAAACATCCATGGATAACATCGCTAATGAGTTTAGACAAGCCACAGGTGTGGCCGTTTCGACCAAGACTCTTTGTATCGAGGCCAAGTTAGGTCACACTGGACGTTCGGCGGCCCATAAGCCTTTGATTACGAAAACCAACAAGAAGGCGCTCCTTCGATGGGCCAAAGACCACCGTACTTGGACTCTGGATGACTGGAAACGCGTCCTTTGGAGTGACGAGTCTGGAGTCGATTTACCCTTTTCCGTTCCGATGGACGTGTTTGGGTATGGCGTTTACCAGGAGAACGCCTTTTGCCCGGAGTGAGTCGTCCCAACTGTAAAGTTTGGTAGAGAAGGATTGATGGTATGGGCCTGTTTCTCCTGGTATGGGGCTGGCCCACTAGTGAAGGTTGATGGTGCGATGAATGCCGATAGATACTGTGATATTCTCGACAATCATGTCCTTACTACCTTGTGGGCAACGCACGGTATGGATGATTGCTGGTATCAAGACGACAACGCAACATGCCATGTTGCAAGGAGGACTCTTGATTGGCATGAGAACAACAACGTTAAACGCATGGAGTGGCCGGCGCAGAGCCTGATCTTAACCCAATTGAACATCTCTGGTACGAATTGGACCGTCAGTTGAGGGCCTGCACCCCCCTCTCCAAAAGCAAGCCTGAACTATGGAACTTTATATTAAACCTTTGGAAGGAAATTCCTCTTGCCACTATGGCTAATTTAGTGGAAAGCATGTCCAGAAGGGTTGCAGCTGTGATCGCATCCAAAGGAGGCCCTACCTCCTATTAATTTTAATAAATATGGGTTTATGTCGTTATAGTGTCGTGTCCCGTCACTTTCTTCCACGTAGTGTATATACCAATAGATGGCTCCAGGCTTTCCGCAATATAGGGGGACTTACATTTTTTTTATATTACTTGTCAAGCAAAAACACGTTACCAAGAGGAAACTGTCAAAACAACCATTGATTCTAAATCAACGATGTTTTTGAAACATTTTCTTTTTTAAATTGCGTCGAGGACTGGGTTGTATTGATCATGTCCCTGTGAGCAGTTCAATGCGGCCTGCACCGAAAATTGCTGTTACTCAATCAGCATAACCACTTGTACTACTACACGACATCACTCACACCACTACTACACCACATCACTCACACCACTACTACACCACATCAACCACTAGTACTACTACACCACACCACTAGTTACTTATCAGCACAACCACTAGTACTACACTCATCATCAAATATTGAGTTGCCCCTATACAGTTTAGGAATGATGCGGGTGAGAAGAAGTATGATTGGGCTCTGTGAAGCTCTACGTTCATATGAGACAGGGATCTACGGCTTAATGCGGATTCTGCACCCTTACAAACATATATGGCTCCGCCGGAACTTGTCGTGTGTTTGTGATCTTTTAAAAACTGTGCACTCGTTAGAAATCAAAGAATTACAACCAGAAGTATTTGAATAAAAATTATCGCTTTTGTTATACAATTTGAAAAATAGATATATTGAAAACAGCAATCCAATTCCTAACATTCATTCTTTGTATATAATGCTTTTAACATTCATTGTTGTCAAATATTGCTCAGCTATATTATTATTTGAATAAAATACAATTGAAACAGCATTGTAATTCTTGAAAATAACGATGCAAGAAATACTGAATATTGAAAAATTATTCAAAAGTTGTTCCATTACTTTTATTACATAACTCACATAATGATATTCGGAAGCGTTATTTTGTGATATAATGGAGAGAATTCTTCAAAGTTCATGACTCTCGCAGCCGATTACTGAATTCATAGCTAATGATATCCCATATATATTACATAAGAACTCATATCTGTCTCATGAAAATCCGGGGTAGAATATTGACATCCTTAAAGTAATGATGATGATGACGTTTCCGGATGGCTAATGAATTCATGACGATATTATTTGCAGGACTTGATTTCTCTGCCAGCATCGAAGCCGGATTTCAGAGTCAACACACAGAAGCATGCAATTGACAGAAATGTTTGTAGCACAACTTCGCAAAATTCGGATGCAAATTTACTGCGCAAAGCTCGATGTGATTTAAATGAGCAGAAGATTCAAATGAAACATCGATGCTCTAAATGGAGGCATGCATAACAGCAGAAAGCATTGATAATTTGAAAGGAATTTTAAGTTAAGTAAGTAATATAAAGCAAGATTGTCTAAATAATACATCCAAATTCATTTTTTTCAAGTATTGTTTTATATATAATATCGTATTGTAGCTGAAATTTAGTCCATTTATACAATTGAAATGACCCTTCGCAAAAAAATACATTTAATCATCAATATAATCGTCTACAGTTAACTCCATAATTTTTATCAATGATCACTTTTAACCTTTATTTTAGCTTTTCGGTGTTTTTTTATAGAATTCCTTTATTTGGTTTTGCCTTGAAATAAAATATACCTTAATTTCAACATCTTCTCTTAATTTCACCTACGCTCTGCAGAATGGCTTTTAATGATATTGTGTAGGAATAAGATAAAAAAATAGTGTGGATTCAGTTGAATTATTTTAGTAATTTTTTTACACTATGAGGTTTGACATTGTCATGTTGCAGGATAACTCTTTTTTCTTATTATTAACGAAGTTCGTTTTTTCTTGTAAGAATGTTTTAGGCATCTTAGATGTGCGTAGTATAATTTAGTGGTTATTTTTGAATTGTCACCTAGCAGACCCTAATGAAGAAATTGTTTCATATCTCATCTTAAACTTCTTTGGAGACTGATTCCATCCAGATGGGCGGGGATAACCTTGGAAGACGGCAAAGCATTTAATATTATTTTACAGGTTACAGTTAGAGTGATGTATATATATATATATATATTGTATTTTAGCCTTAGTTCTATTAAAATTCAAAGGTATTATAATGCAGAGTATATTTTTTCCTATTTGGTCCCTGTTGTCTGGACATTCTGATCAGTGTCCCGTCCCATGGATGTCGAATTAAATAGATTTGATAGCCTTGATATTCCTTACAACCTTGGGGAATTCTTTATAAAATATAACACTTTATAAATGATATGCTAGTGGACCAATAACATCCAGATCTAGGAAGCTTAAATTGTTTGGTCAGAGGACTACAAAGATTCATTGTTATCTACATTAATTGGTAATTGGTAGCCATTGAAGTACCTTGCGACTTTGAATTTTTAATAATTTCATTATCGGCGTATAATTTCAATAAAAACAGCCACAGTTTTCAAAAAAGTGTAATTGAAACAAATAATTGATAAAATATGAGTTAAGTAAAATTTAAATTGATAATATATAACTGAATTGAAAATATATAATTCAACTGATATATACTTATTAATTTACGAAATAAATAATAATATCAAAGCAGTACCTTCCTCTGCCAATGCTCAATACCAAAATTCTCTCGCAGGATTGAAGAGTTCAAAACTTTTTGTCTCTATTGGACAAATTCCACGCACTCTTAACTTCCATTCCTGAAGGGCACAAGAGCAGCTGACGGAAGGGCAAAAAACAAGATTCTCCTCTGCAACAAATACTGTCACGTAAGACGCAACCCCAGTTGAGGAGAAGAGAAGAAAGAAAAAAAACTCTTATTACTTAGCTCTCCTCTACCGGACCATGAAAGGCAGTCCGGGACCATAAAAAACGTAGTTTCGGTGCCGCATTCAGGAGACGAAAATCAATTTAAGAACTCGGTAATAAACTCTCCCGCCCCCACTTTTAAGGGTGCAGGAATTCCAGGATCTCGAAATTTAACAGTTCTGATGGAAAGTTTTTGTCACAAGTTTGGACGTTGCAGGTGACAGAAGTTTTATGGAAAGGGAGGTGTGAGAATTTGAAGAAGTTTTAAATGAAAAGGGGGTCTGACTTAAGGATGATTTCGGTGATTTTTCGAATACTTGGCTGATTGTTCGCCGGCGATTTAGTGTGGCTGGTGTCGCCTATTGCTTTGCCATTTAAATTCTCTTTAGTTTAAACTATAATAAGGATATATATATAAATCTAACCTTTCTTTAAATATTTCTTTCAAGTTATGAATTTATCCTTTAATAAATTTTTGTACTTTGAGTTCGACCGGTTTTTACGAATATTTTTAAAGAGAATATTAAATAATTTATTTTATTCTGTAAGCATCCAATAGTTGGGATATTAGGAACTTTATTCCACTATTGGATGCTTAGAGAATGAAATAAATTATTTAATATTCTCTTTAAAAATATTCGTCAAATATTCCAAAGGCCTTTGGTACCACAGTCTTCAGGTTCAAATCCAGGCGGTATTATGGATGTTTGATGGCCCAGTCGCTAGCGCTCTGGCTCTCGGTACCACTGGTATCAGTTTCAAATCCTGGCGGTGCACATAGATGTTTGTAGTGGTTTTGAATCCACTTTAAGCCGTAGGTCACGGCCCCTTATGACCGTAGAGTGTCATGGAGCCCAATCAGACTTCTTCTCACACACATCACTGTGCCTCAGGTCTAGACACAGTGATGTGGTGTGGTGTAGTAGCTGTAATCCACGTTAAACTGTAGATTCCGGTCAAATAAGCCTATAGTGTGCAAAAATGACCCCAGAGCGACAAACCAAATCCAAATTCCAATGCACTTAAAATTATTTCTTGTAACTCAATCGAATAAGCTGCCCATTATATAAGCATATATATGAAACCATTATATATGAAACCATTAAGAGACAAAGAGAGTTGTGTAAGGAGAAATATATTAATTATATCCCTTATATCTTGAAGACTTACCAGTATGGAAGCGTTTTTGTCTGCTGTTAGACATGCTTAATTTTCCAGTCCTTTAAATTCTTTGATGCCATGGTATTCTTTGCACCTACGAACACTTCATAAAGATAATATTCTAGTGGAGCTGTAAAATTCAGATGCATGAAGTGTAACTTGTTTTGGTTATGGACTACAAAGATTCATTGTGATCTGCATACAAGAATATATCTGGTAATTGGTAATTCGATAGAACATACCAGAATCAACAGATTCTTTGATGAGGAATAGAAAATTGAAATATTTCATTCAATTAGTATATTACGTAGCACCTTTCGCTCTAATTTTTAAGTTTGTAGCTTTTATTTATTTTAATTTTATGGTAAAATAATGCAGTGTCAAGGACTGAAGGGCAAAGTGTGTTGGCAAGGATTGAATTTTTAAAAACCAGGTCGTTAAAAGTTTTGCCACTTCAGTTTGTTTTATTTTACACAATTTGTTTTACAGTGAAAAAAATGATTTATTTTGTTTTATTACGATTTATTAATTTTATATTGATAGGACCAAAACTATAGCACCCAAATTTGTGGCCGCTGTGTTAATTAGTAATTTATGCTATTGTAACATATAGCTTTATTCGAAATCAATCCATTACAATAAGGACCACACACAAAAGAAGGAACAAGCAGAACAAAGCAAACATACAGCAAGGCAGCAATCGACAATAAGTCGACCGACTTATTGTCGATTGCTGCCTTGCTGTATGCTTGCTTTGTTATGCTCATATGTCTCACATATTCAAAAAGTCAAACGGGAGAGAGTAAACAAAGAGGGTAGATACTTTATTTTAGTCCATGAGGCCCCTGGCCTCCCAATACAACCGCAAGGCTTCTCCCCGACGACAAGCCTCCCTGTTCAATCTTGGATATTTCAAAAGATGTTCTGAATTCATTGTTCCAGCTCTACATATTGGGCAAATGTTAGAGGCGAAGACACCTATCCTGTTCAGATGTTCGCAAAGACAATTAATTTATAAGTGAAATCATTTCCTACATTTCGGTCATTAATTATTAAGACTAAATATATTTAATATGTCTGGCATTATTTTTATTAAAATTTTACTATTTAATCAGGCAATTCAACAACACTAATAGTCATATTATTTTACACTATCTTCACATTCTTAATCGTATACTATAAATATTATTATTAGTGCAACCAAACCATAAGATTTGTATATTTATTGTTGAGAGATTCTATAATAAACAATTTATTATTGTAATTTTGTTCTTTTTATTAGTTGCAGTAATTATAATTATAAAATATAAATACCCACATATGTGGTTATTAGAACGAGGTTAATTGCTTTTCACATGAAAGAATTCTAAAATCAAATTCAAAATAATATTACTATATTTTCCGATATTTCAGAGACAAGCCCATTTATATACACATATTACATCAATTTTATTTTAAAAAAAAGGATTAACTTACAATACAAATAGAAAATTACAGAGACTAGACTAATGAAATTCTTGGAAAGGATTATTAAGACGTAACCGTACGCAGTTTAGAAGTAAAAGAATTTCCTATCAAATGAAAAAAAAAAAATGTAAAGAAAGTCAATTGAAGAGTCCGTATCTGATATTGGAAAAGAACAAATACAAAAAAAGAACGTTGAGCAAACTATCATTTTTAAAGTCAATGTATTCTTTGTTTTGAGGGACCTTTTCTTGGTATTTCTAAGAACATTCGTCCTCAATGAAAAGGAAGAAAAAAATGATTCAATTCGTCTTTTCGAATAGCAAACATGGAATGTAATCATTTAGGATTTGGAAATTCCATGACACGAATTTTTGGAATAAATGAAACATCAAGATGAAACATGATCACGTTTCTTTTATTCAACATTATTTAGTTTTTGCCTTCGTTCTGTGTGTTTTCAGTCTGTTCGAAAAGGTACCGAAGTAATTTAATTTTGTGGTATTTCCATTTTTGCCAGCTTGAATAAATAGTTAATGTTCTTGCTGTTTTACACTGAATTGGAATTTTTTTCCTAACATTCTTCCCAAGAAAGAAACATAATTATTCTTTCAATTGTTTTTTTTTTTTCGATTTTCTCACTTTTTATTCGATAAGAACAGTTTGTTGTTTTAAAATTTTCTAGTTAAGCTACACAAAAATTCCCACAAAGCACATTATGCGGTTAAATTTAGAACTCATTAACACATTTTTAAATTTTTTTTTCGATATTATAGCACTGTAGACAAAGCAAAAGCTTAAGTAAATCTAGTATAATACAAAATGATTGGAATTAAAGTCTCAAGTTATGCCATGACTTTCTGTAGTAATAAAATAGTTAAAGTTTAAAAAGAAATCAACGAATAACAAGTAAAAAATTTGTTTTCGGAAAATATATATACTTAGAAAGTATTAAAACTAAACAATGTTTTTGTACGCTTTCTTTTCTTATTGCACTTTCTTTTACACAATGTCTGTTCTTATTACACTTTCTTTACACAATGACTTTCTCTAATAAAAATAATTAAATCTAATTATTTACACAATGCGTGTTCTTATTACACTTTCTTTTACTAATGCCTGTTTTTATTACACTTTCTTTTTACACAATTACTTTCTCGCTTTTCTTATTAGAATAATTAAAGTTTAGTGAAAATAATTAAAGTTTAATGAAATCAACGAATAACAAGTAAACAAACATTGTTTTCGTGAAATATATATTTAGAAAGTATTAAAGCTAAACGATTATTTGTATTCTTACTCTTCTTATTGTACTTTCTTTACACAATGGCTGTTCTTATTACATTTTCTTTGCACAATGACTTTCTCTAATAAAAATAATTAAATATAATTATTTATACAATGCCTGTTCTTATTACACTTTCTTTACATAATGCATGTTCTTATTACACTTTCTTTACACAATGCCTGTTCTTGTTACACTTTATTTACATAATTACTTTCTCTAATAAAAATAATTAAATCTAATTATTTACACAATGCGTGTTCTTATTACACTTTCTTTGCATAATGCATGTTCTTATTACACTTTCTTTACACAATGACTTTCTCGCTTTTCTTATTACAATAATTAAAGTTTAATGAAATCAACGAATAACAAATAAACAAATATTGTTTTCTTTTTGAAAAAGCTGATTATTTGTATTCTTATGTTTAGAAAGTATTAAAGCTAAACAATTTTTTTACATAATGCATGTTCTTATTACACTCTTATTTATTTACATTTTCTTAACACACAGTGCCTGCATAATGCATGTTCTATATTTATATTTGCAGCAAGACAAACATTGGGGAAAGAACTAAACAAATCCAACAACGCGGCGTCAGATACAAATTTACCGATTACAGCCTTACACTTTCTTTACTCACCTTTTCTTATTTGAATAAGAGCTCATTTGGGAGCCCAAATAAACAAATATTGGCTTTTAATTGACATGATAATAGTTTATGCCTGAGATGCCAGTCATCGGGGTCAGAGAGGACTCACCGAATAAAGAGCTCATTTGGGAGCCTTCCAGTTTGGGGTCATCGAGAGGACTCGTTTGATTCCTGCGTGTCATCCGCGGATATTCTCGCCAAATTGAATCGGCGAGCGAGAAAGATCCGACAGTTATCATTAAATAGCTGTCAATTCCGCCTCTTTTTCTGAAGGTGCTGCGCTTGCATTGACATCGTAGAGAGAAGGGCTGCTTCACTTGTAAGTTATTCCGTTTCTTTCTTTGATTCTTATAGATAGGGTATGGTAATAAGTTGTATTATGATATAACGATAATGGTGATGTGATGTAACGGTAAAACGGTGATATTATATAACGGTAACGGTGTAAACTCCTAGTTCATGAGTTTATATATATGAGTACATGTAGTTTTTTTTTTCAGTTGCTGACTTTTTACTTGAGAATACATAACGGTAAACGTATACATGCTTAGAAAAGGTATACATACTTAGAGCGATAAATATTTGGCAAATTTAGAGCTAACTAGGTTGCTAATTTAGTGCTAATTTAGATCTAACCCTTGAGACATTTTACATTATACATTATCACCATCCTACAGTGTGTAACAAAACTATATCTGTTATCATTAAATAGCTGTCTCTTTCGCAGTATCGTCAAACTTCAGTATAATGGTAAACATAACAAATAACGTAAACAAATAACGATAAACGGATACATACTTAGAAAAAGTATGCACACTTAAAATAATAAATATTTTGCCAATTTAGCTTTAATCAGTTTGCACCATTGAAGTATATATTCTACATCATGTGTAATCACTATCTTACAGTATCATCACTATTCGGAATTTATCATCACTATCTTAGTGTTTATCCACTATCATGGTTATCATTAAATAGTCTAAAGTATCGTCAAATTTCAGTATAACAAATAACGCTAACTTATACATATTAGAAACGGTAAATATTTGGCAATTTATCACTAACCAGGTTGAACCATTGAGGTATTCTACATCATGTATCATCCCTATTCTACTGTGTGTATCATCATTATCCCAGTTATCATTAAATAGCTAGCTGTCTCTTTCCGAAGTATCGTCTCTTTTAGAATGTGCTATGCTTGCACTATACCGGATAAAGAGACTGTTTTGCTTGTAAGTAATTGAATGTTTGTCTTTGTGTCATTTGATACTTATAAATATGGCTGGGGGATAAATTGCTATTACGAAGAAACAAAGGAAAAGGGATTCTATGTTGTTATTATTAATTATTCTTACTTTACTTGATCTGTCCTTAGAATGGTAACTATTTAATCAGTTTAGAGCTAAACAAATTGTGCTAATAGGGCATTTTACTTTTTTTTTTTTTCATAGATATTTGAAATCAGTATTCGTATATTTGTCATCTGGTGGCGGATCATTTTGAATCAGATCCTTTACCTCTCCATCTCAAACTCAAAAAAAGATGGTCCATACCAAGGACTTTAACGTCACCATTGCAAGAAGACACACAAGACTTTTTATCTATTTGCAATGGTCATGCTAAAATTTCACGACTTTGTTTCACATGTTAAACCCAACGCCATGTTCACTTTCGATGTGCTTTATTTTTTTCTTTTAGAGAAAATCATTTTTAGTCAATTTATCTTTAATGAAAATCATTCTGAAAATTTAGAGGAAATCTTTTTGAGTCAATTAATTTTTAAAGGAAATCATTTTGAATCAACTAATCCTTTGAAGAAATCATCTTGAATCAATTAACATTTAGAGCACAATCAATCTATTCTAAGAAGAAATCATTTTGAAAATGTATTTGAAAATTTATATTGAAACAGAATTTACATTTACACTCAAGAGCTAAAATATTATGACCACCCCTACCTTTTTGCAATGAACTCGCCTGGATGACGTGGAAGGCACGTGATCAGGTGGAAGTGGTATTTAACTGGTATTAAGTGGTGGTATTAATCCATGCCAAGGCGGGTTGAAGCTGTGTTGGGCGCCAAAGGGGGCAAACTCGTTATTGACAGGTGGTCATAATGTTTTGGCTCTTGAGTGCATATTGAAATATAGTTTACATTTATATAGAAAATAGAATTTACATTTATATTCAAATAATGGTTTTGAATGAAATAATCTTTAATGCTGTCAATTACATTGTAATTTATTTTGTATATAATTTGTTTGTTGTTTTCAAATGCAAGAATATTTAACTTGAGGTCCTTGTTCTCAGAAAATCATTGTTACCCTGGTCTTTATTTGAAACCATTTAAAACGTATTTGAAAATAAATTTTAAAATTCGAAGCATTTATTTTAACAGGTCTTGACTGCAGTACATCCAATGCTATTTTTATGCTAACTGGTTTGTTTAACTTTGGAAAAATTATTCGTTTATATAATTTTTTATGCAACTCATCCGAATAATAAGTTACAAAATCAGAAATTTAAGAAAATTCTGTAAATTTCGTAGAATATTTTACTGAATTTTTTTAAAAGAAAGAAAGTTTTGGGCTGACAGTTAATTTAGGTAGTTATTTTACCAGATCTGGTTCAAATGAACTTCTCGTTGGGAAGTTTAAGGTTTTTTTATGCGAAAAGGTAGGTTATTTTTTAAGCATAATTTTTGAGAACATATCAGTCCCGCAAAAAGAAACTTAGGTTTATTTTTAAGACAAATAATGTAAGTTTAGTTCATTTCTTTCTTTGTTGTTCTTGGTAAACAATGAAAAATAAAGAACTAAGCATCTTTATAATGCTTTTTGACTATAACGTACTTATTTGTTTAATAATATTTTCTCTCTCTCTCTCTGTATATATATAATTTAATGTTTACTTAATAATAATTTTTAAATAATTTTTTAAAATTTAGTATTTATCATTAAATTGAGGATTAAATTTTAAATTTTAGTACTTATTATTAATAGTACTGACTGATTTAACTTATTATTAATTGAAGACTTTACGTACAAAAAGCAAACATTTAAAAAAATAAATTCTTCCAAATTCTTCTTCTTCAAAAAAATTCTTCTTAGAAATTAAGGAAAAAATTAAAATAAAATGAATTTGGTTTAACGAAAAACTAACTTTAGTAATCAGTTAAAATTTTTTAAAATATTACCTAGCTATAAAAAGCGCAAAAACACGAAATCTAAACGAAATTTATCCCAAATAAATTACCAGTTTAAAATACCCGGCATTATCTTTAATTATGTGGTATAATCATCCACAATGAAGATCTGTCAAATCGATGTAAATGAAAATCATAATAATGAAAATGATTCGACCTTTGTAGACGAAAGAGTCTCATAGATTGTCACTAAGAGAATAAAAAAAATTTATTCGTAAATTCATCATTATTCTGATTATTTAAAAATTATTTATTCATTTTCAAATTATTTATTAATTGAAATTCATTATTATTCTGATTATTTAAACAATGTTCATTTTTTTTTAAAATTATTCACTAATTAAAATTCATTATTATTCTGATTATTTAAAAATTATTCATTAATTGAAATTCATTATTGATTATTTAAAAATATTTATTCATAAAAATTATTCATCAATTGAAATTCATTATTGCTCTTATTATTTAAAATTATACATTCATTTTAAAATTATTCATTAATTGAAATTCAAATGAATTATGAATTGAAGAAATTTTTGAAAATGAAGAATTTTTTTAGAAATGAATTTAATGAAGAAATTTTTATCATTCATTATTATTATGATTATTTGTCAATACATTTTTAAAACTGGCAAACGTTTTTGTTATCACTATTTAAAAGGAGGAATATCTTTTATTGTTGCAGATAAGATACAACACCAAAAACATATTTTCATATGTTAACATTGACATAAAAGCATGATGTTTTTGTGGAGCAGATATAGAGACCTGAAAGGAATCGAGGGTTTTCAAGGTTTACACTCTAGACACACAAAATTTTCTTGTTTATTTTGCATGTAAAAACATTTCAAAATGAAGATATTATATTCAATTATATCTCTTACGAACGAAAGTATTTTTTTTTTTTTTTTATGAACTTATCTTTAACTCACCTTTAAAACATCTCTTGTATTAAATTAGATTCCACATAACAGAAACAAGCACTAAATAAACAAACAGGTAAACACAAGCAGGGTGACACATAACAAGCAGGTAAATATGAATGTAGTAAATGAAGTAAAAATATGTAGTAAGAAAAGGAAAAAAATTCCGAAAATTACAGAAAATCCTTGTATAGTAGAGAAAAACAATTTTGATTTTCCCCTTGAAATTGACTAAAAAGTCAATTAAAGCAGTGGGATAAGAAAAGTGATTCCTATGCAGATCAGTGTTATCATTAATTTTCAATACAAATATTAATTTTTTTAAGGAGAAGTAAAAGAAATTATCCTTCTGTACTATACTTTAATAGGTGCCTGATAACAGAGTTACTCAGTGCTACAAGTTTGGGCTTCGAGTCATGGCGATGTCATGGATGTTTATAGGGGTTCGGAATCCTCTTGAAACCGTAGATACTAGTTTAATATGACTGTAGAGCATTGGACGTAGGGCTAACAACCCTACCCCGTAAAAGTAAATATATACTGTTTGCAGACAGGCTTGACCCACCATGGGGCTGTTGCAGAACTGATGATGCTGAGTTTACTTTTAATACGTTAAATGATATTAATGAATTTTTTTAATGAAATAGTACTATTAAAAAACTAAATATATACGCATTAAAGCTATAAATCATCAGCGTAATCGTAACAGTCCATGGTAGGCCAAGGTCGTCTGCCTGCTGGCAGGTTTCTAGACAGGAGATGTTTTTTACGGGGTAGGGTTGCCAGACTTTACATCCAACACTCTACAGTCATATTAGACAGGGACTTACGGTTGGTATCGATAGCCAGAGAGCGAGTCATTCGGCCATCAGACCCCCTAAAGTATAATAACTATAATTTCTTCACCGCTTTTAAAATTCAAGAATAAAGTGATTCAGAAAAGAAATGCTGTATTTTTTTTCCTTTTCTTAAATTGTGATAGGAGTAGCGAAAATAAAAAGTCACATAACCACAAGATTAAATTTTTAAAAACCTACTGGTTCCCTTTTTCAAATTTCTCTTTGACATTTGTTAACTAAATTCATTTTTTATAACATTTTAAGTTATGTTTGCTTCCGTGAAAAAATAAATAAGCTGTTTATAGCTGTGTTTAGATTAGTTTTTTCCTAATTTTTCTATCTCAGATTCTGAGATAAGTGACACAGCTTCCCGTTCTGTACAATTTCAGTGTTGGCGGTCACAGTTAAATTACCCTTTAAAACCAGGTGAACTAATTACATTATCACGTTTTTTACTGCAACGTCACTTGCATCCTTGTTTACACAACAGTTTCTTTGTTTCACTGCCATGCTTCACCTTCTAATGTAATTTTGCTTTCCTGCGCAGAGAAATACGGGGACATAAAAATTAATCTTCTGTTTCTTTCTTTTGTTACTAAACTCAAATAACACAAAGTGTGTTTTTGGAGTTATGTTAAAATATTCTATGACATGATTACTTATTTAATTGGTAATTTAAATATCATGTTATGTGTAATTTCTAATTTTTAAATGTTATAATTATTCTTATCTAGCGTTAGTTAATTGAAAATTTAAATATCATGTTATGTGTAATTTCTGCATTTTTAAATATTTTTTTTATTGTTATGTTTAAATTACAAAAAAATGAAACAAGTTTAAATGAAATTTTGAATTAAAAAAGTTATTCGTACAATTATTAATTAGGGCTTTACCTGGGATACATGTATATTTATATTAGCCAATGATATTTAAACAGAGTAAAATATTTTGTAGGGCCTGATGTCCGAGTGAATAGCGCTCAGGCACTCCGTGCCACAGGATTCGGGTTCGAGTCCCGATGGTGTCATGAATGTTTGTAGTGGTTCAGAATCCACTTTAAACAGCATGTCCCAGTCCAATATGACAGCAGAGCGTTGGGCGTGTGACTGAAAACGTTACCCCGTAAAAAATAACTCCTGTCTTGAAATCGAAAGTAGGCATACGGCCTAGGAGCTCACCATGGGGCTGTTGCGCCACTGACGATGATGAAAAAAAACTTTTGATGAAGCATTCTAACTAAAGTTACTGAAGCAACATGTCTGTTTGTTGTTGTTCCTTTTCCCGCTTGGCCGACAGCAACATCTAGACGTCCATGAACCCATATGGATGGAGGGAAGAGTGTGCCAGCTTCTGTTGTGACGGAACACCCGTAGATAGAAGTCTGCCTTGGTTCCGCGTTACTGAAGAAAGAGTGCAGTGTCTTACGAAAGGACTTTTAAGAGGAACTGTAACGCATTTGCGTATCTTAGGGAGAAAAACACGGAAAACTCCCAACATGTAGTCCGATTAAAAGGCAAAATGCTGCACATCCCAAACACCACCGAAGGTTTGGTATGGTTTATCGCTCTATAGTCAGTTTGTGCACACTTTTAGGCTAATTAGACCGAAACCTACAGATCCTTCTTAACGAGGATTCCGAACCATTTCTACTACAACTCCACACCACCCCAAATGACTGTGCTTAGAGTTAAGTGCCCCAATACTGTTTGGGAATGATGTGAGTGAGACGCACTGACTGTGCTGCGTTATTTTTTACAGTCAGATGAGATCGGAACCTACGGCTTAACGTGAATTCCGAACCACTACAAATGTCCATGCCACAGCCAGGATTTGAACTGAAGCCTATGGTGCCAAAGACCAGAGCTCTTTCCAATTAGCCAATCAGGTCAACAAAACGCTACCAAGGCTACTTGTTTTTGAAACAGCGTCTACAACAAAGCCCCCAGCTGATTGAACCTCAGGCCTAATGTTTTCCAGCTAGGTGCGTTGCCACTGAGCCACGAGTCGGTACAACGATATGTCTTCTTTGTAAAAGAAGTATACTTAAAAAAATTTAAAAGTTATTCATTTAACTATTATTTAATAATTTTTATCCATGTTTTAAATTAAGTAAATTTAATTTAAAAATATTTTAAAGATGTAGTCAAGTACACATTATTAAAAACAACTTGTGTTAGTTTTAATATCATTTGTGAAGAATTATTCTAATTTATTGAATAATATATGTAAATTATGGTGAATATTACTGGAATAAAGTAATTAAGGGAACGTTATACTTTGAGCATAATTAAAATTTAAATTTAAAGGAATACGTGTGCATGTAGCCTATTAAAATATACATAAAAATTTGTTTGAGAAATTTTTTTGTCCTGATTTAAATATAATTAAATTAAATTAAATTTGTTTAATAAATTAAAAATATATTAAATTAAATTCGTTTCTCATTATTTTTGTAAGATTCTCAGAACTTTATTAATTTTACTATGATTATTTATTTATTTAATTTTTTTTCCATATTATGAAATAAACAAAAAAACCCGGTTAAAACTGGTTTCTTCAATTTCTCAAAAATAATTATTTATCTACATTCTATATAAATGCAAATATAAGTTATATTACGAATATAAAAAATTAACCCATTTAAAATACTTACAAAAATTAAAGCCTTAGAATTTTAAATATACGAAAGATGAGAAGATGACGAAAAATGGATTTCTTATTTTAAATGGTAATAAGAATGGTAAATGGTAATGGTTTTAAATGGTAATTAAAAATACAATATTTATTTTCACGTTACAGACTTTTTATGCAAATTAAAGGGCAATTATTTAAAGGTAAAAATAAGCAGTAAAAATTGTGTTTCTTTTAAATTATAAATTTTTTTCTTCAAATCAAAAGCAATTGTGAATTTATTGTGTAAGGTAATTTAAAAATGAAACCATTTAAAAAAAAAAAAAAAAATATTTAAGCTTAATTTTGCTCGTGCGTGTAGAAAAAGAACAAAGCTTCTTTTTTATTTCAAATTTGAATTTTTTTTTTAATTTGCATTTGAATTTTAATCAAAAATGATATTAAAAAATTATATTCTGTAAAAAAAGAACGATTTAAAAACTTAAAAATGTTCAATTTATATATTTATTCAATAACATATTAAAAAAATATTATATTAAATAATATATAAAAAATAATAACACATTAAATTATATATTAATTCAGTGATTCTTCAAGTTGGTGAAGGTTATAACCAGTAGAAGTAAAAATTAAAAAACGAAAAATAATTTTTCAAAAAGCTTTCTGTAGAAAATATTTATAATTTTTAAAGTTCTAATCTTTAAATGTGACATAAATCATATATAAAACCTTAATATCTAAGTACTTAATGTATTTCCAAATTTGTTAGATTTTAGAATATATTCTGTCTGAAACTTTCTCCAAGAAAATTTTTTGAGAAACCTCCTAAAATCTTTCCATCGGCAAGAATTTTTGCGAAAGTCGAAATTAGGTTCTTCAAATTTTATTAATCCCATTTTTTTCAACCCGTAAAGTAGAATGGAATGTAGATCTCAGATTCTTTTTCTCTATTATTAAGTCACATATTTCAAATTATCCAGAAAGTTTGGCAAAGATCTGACAGAACATTAATTTCTCTTGAAAGTGACTGAGAACCTATTTGTTATATTAATAGTTCTAAAAAATGTAAAACCATAAAAATCTCTCCGGGGATAAAACTTAATATGTGATTTTAACCATCTGGTTTCCCAAGTTTATGGGAAATGAAATATGCCTTTCCCTTTGACATTGACTTAAATTTATATATTTATACTATTCCATATTTAAATGAATACTTTTTCATTATATATTGCATACAGTAATATTGGAATCAAAATAAACTAACGAATTGCAATAATTATACTACTGCAGCAAACCACATCACTGTGCGTAGAAGTGAGTTTCCCCTTTATAGTTTGAGAATGATGCGGGTAAGAAGTTTGATTGGATTCTGTGACGCTATACTGTCATATGAGACTGGGATCTACGGCTTAAAGGGGATTCCAAACCACTAGAAACATCCAGGGCAACGCGAGACTCGAATTCGAAACCAGTAGCACCGAGCTTTGGCTACTCGGCCATTAGGCTCCCAATAATTGTACTAAATTTATAATGCCAATTTTCGAGTAATATGTATTTTAGGAATTTCGATACCGACCTTTGAAGAAGTCCAAGCAGAATTGGACGCCTAGAATGTCAAAGAAATAATGTCTTCCTATCTGTTGTTGTACATTGGTGATATTCAAGTTTCACAGATTCCGTATACCAAACGAAGTTAACCAATGAGCAAGAAGAAATGAAATTGTCTTGCACTAAGGAATCAACTTCTTTTGACTAGGTTCTTCATAAAATGTTGTGTTAGCAATCCTACTTTAGTGTGTTATATGGGGAAAATACCAGAAAATTCCGACTAGGCAACTTTTTTTGGTGTTGTGAGAGGTTATCACAGCCATCTTCAAATCTCTTAACATAGTAAGTACACTGCCCAGCTGATTCTAACAGGATACCTGTATCACTTTAGCTGAGTGCGTTGAAACTAGGATACGAATGCAAAATAAATAAGGACTAGTTAATATAAATAACGAAATAAATAAGGACTGTGAGTGCTTCTTTAAAAAAAAGGTAATGAATTCATATCTAAACTATACATAGAAAGGTAAATAGAAGGAGACAGAAGAGTTCATCAAATTAGCAAAGAATTATAAGAAAACTATAATATCCTTCAGTGAGCATTATTTAAGGAACACATATCCTCTGGACATTATAAAGGTCAGCGTTATTTCTTTTCACTAGATCCAAGTCTGAAAGAGAACCAGCTAATGTATTCCAACAACATGGAAGAGCCAAACTTTCTTCCGATAAAAACAGTAAGGAACAAAACCAATAATGCCATATTGGCAGTGCTGCAAATTTACTAGAAAATAATTGTCAGATGACATATGAACACATGATTGTTGATGACATCAAGATAGATGAATGTTGGGGGCCTCTGGGAACCTCATAGCATATAGTTAGTGAGAGAATAAAACCACTACATATATAAATATATATATATATATATATATATATAAATATTCAATGGAAGACAAAAAGCAAAAATGAAAATTTACAAATATATAAATGTAATTAATTTTCATTTTCGTCTATGTCGTTCCTTATATGGCCGCTCTTCGGATTTCGAATAAAATGTTTTCTAATTTTGGTAACTCATTTCATGAGACTGATTTAGATGAGATAATTTAAGTATGGCGAGTGGTATTTTATAATTTTGATATATAAACTGATTGAGTTTTTGTGAAATCAAGATTTTTTAAATTACATTTTCTTTTTTTTTTGTATATATAGATACCGATTGTGTCCTATAATTTTGGTTATACGTACAATTATTGTCCATTTTAAATTTGTCCACTTACTCTATTTTCTATAGATATTGTTGATCTAGATGCTCATTCATATATTTTCAACTGAAAAATCAATGTTACTAACTAACTACCATTCATACAAATTTTATTGAAAGTTAATTCCACCATTTTGATATCTTTAACACAAAAACACGCTTTATGTTTCAAATTAATCTATAGGAAACTTTTTGCAAAATGACTAGCTTTAAAATGCGAAAACAAATCAAAAGAAAAAAAGTTATAAATATAAAGTAGCTGTATTTTCTCCTTTTCACAAAAAAAAAAAAAAATCTCAGTAGACAATTATAAAAATCTGTCATTATTTTCTATTTTTATTATATATAAATGATAAATTAAAATTACTAAACGCAAGAGTGTTATAGATACAATTAACAAAATTCTATTAATAAAAAAAAGACATATTCGACTTATCCTTTTCGACTTTATGACTTCTAGTTAATATTTTCAAGTGTCTAAACCATTCAAAGTATGAAGCCTTAATTAGATATATGCAGTGGATAAAAAGTATTGGCAATAGCCTATAAATGATCATATTTGCTAACAAAGTATGTTTACAAATTTTATTTTAACATAGCGATTACAGAAAGAGAAAAGACAAACAAATATAACGAAATTTTTATTTAAATATTTTTTAGTCAAAATCTACGAGAAAAAATCAAAATTTACATGATAAAAGTATTGGCAAAATTATGAAATTGACAAAATTATGAGCGAAAACAAAATCAGTAGATGTTTAGTACTTTGTATGCATATCTTCTGAATCTATAACAGCTAGTAATCTATTTCTCATAGAGGAAACTAAGGTCTTTGTTGTACTGTTGAGAATTTTGTGCCACTCTTGCAAGAGTAAACGTTTGAGGTCGTCTTTACTTGAAATTTTATGTTTCTTGATTTCTAGATCCAGCAGGTGCCATAAATTTTCAATTGGATGGATGTCAGGCGATTGAAGTGGGGTTTTTAATTGGTGAGGAGCATTGTAGAGTAGCCAATCACGGGTGAGATTCGCTGTATGCTTGGGGTCATTGCAGTAAAAACTGTATGCAGTTCCCAAGCCAAGATTTTGGGAACTGATTTTTCAGTTATGGCGCAAAATGTCAATGTATGTACGTGCTGTCATAATACCATCAATAAAATGAAGGTAGCCAATTCCATTAGCTGCCATACAGCCTCAAACTAAGGCGCTGCCTCCACCATGTTTTACAGTAGCAGTTAAATGTTGCTTTTCCAATTCAGTATTTGGCCTTCTCCACACATATCGTCGTCCATCACTGCCGAAAATGCTGCCTTTGATTCGTCGGAAAAAAATAACTGTGTTCCAAAACTCTTCAGATAAATCAACGTGGGATTTTGCGAAATCTAACCTTTTCTCCTATTTATTTCCGAGATGAATGGTTTCTTTCTAGCTGCCCTTCCATAATAACTTCTCTCGTGTAAAACATTCCGTACAGTCTGTACGCTGAAAGTCTTTTGCGAAGTGAAAGCAACATCTCTAGCTATCTGGGGTGCACTTATTTTAGGGTTTTTTTAAACCTTGTTAATAATGACACGTTCTTCTCTTGTAGAAAATATTCGAGGTCGTCCACTTCTAGTCTTATTTTCCGTTGACCCTGTTTCCTTGAACTTTTTACAACACAGTAAATAAACTTTTATTGAACTGCACTCCTATAGCACGATAAGTTAAACCTTCATTTCTGAGCCTAATAATCGTGTTTTTAACACTAACGTCCAACTCCTATCGATTTCGAAGTCATTTTACTGCAGTAATCGCAAAATAATGCATAGACACTTTTGGAGTAGTTTTGCAGACTTTATACCGGTAGAGTTTCTTATCAGTCGTAACATGTGACTTCAATGTAACAAAATTTGCATAGCAGTTAAAACTTTACCAATACTTTTTGACATGCAAATTTTCGTTTTGAAAGAAAATTCTAGAAAATGCAAATTAAAATAAAAATTTTTACTATTTTTATATATCTAAGATGTCTTGTATTTAATTACGACAGCTAAAATTGCATAACATTTTATTTATTTGTCAATATGAATAAATTAATGCAATTGCCAATACTTTTTACTCCACTGTAGCTTTTCTAAGCAAATATTTATCTAATATTTAACTAGAAGCGATTTCAAATGATGTATAATTAGTTACAGTAATATAGTTAGTTATAGTATAATTACTTCATTTATGTGACACTACTAAAAATGGAATGGAATGGAGTGTGGAATTTCTTTAGTTATCTTTTTAATAAGGAATAAAGATAAGAAGTAGGTTAGTTGTTCTTGTGACGTTCTTTTGAGACATCATAACATAATAAATAATTTAAAAACAATATGTTTTTGCCAGTGAGAATATTTTAGCAACAGCTATACAGGAAACTGATTTAAAACAATTTTTATTCAATGCATTGAATTCAATTTTTTTATATTCTTTTTTATCAAATATTCTTTCCCTTACTGTTTATTCAGTTAAACATTGCTGTCAGAATTATTATATCAACCACTGTCTTTTTTTCTATCTGTTGAAACATTTTGACTGAATGTTTAAAGGATTTTTGTCCTATATAAATTGAATCAAAATATTGCAGCGCAACTACTGATGCTGAAATAAAAATGCTGATGATGATAAATGACGTTATGTATGATTTTTATTCAAAATTCTTACATTGTCTCCTTTCGTTAGAAAGTAAATAAAATTGTATATTCAGAAGTTAAAATTTCATATTCTTGAATATTATTATATCTGAATATTTTGAATTTACTAGAATATTCTTGAACACCCTATTTGTTTAATCCAGAATAACATATTAGTGTGTTATTTAATATTATATTTGCATAGAGTTTCGAATATATTACATTTTTACATTCTTGAATATCATATTTGTATAATTCTGAATTCTTGACACATGGCTCAGTGGCACCATGCGTTGCTGGTGAGCATTACGGCAGAGGTCCAATCCACTGGCGGCCTTGTTGTAGACACTATTTCAAAAACGAGGAACCTCGATGGTGTTTGTGATGTTCAGCATCTTACCTCATTAGTCTTACTGCCTGGTGGGGTTTTCCGGGTTTTCCTCATATGATAAGCAAATGCATAGCTACCCCGGATTCCCCCACCTCCCCGAGCACTGCTTCCTTCTTCAGCTACATGGAGCAAAAGTCAGACTTAAAAAGATGTCCCCTTCTTCCCCCTTCCATGAATACGACACTATTTTTGAATATTAAATTTGAATATCTTATTTTTATTATATTCTTAAATATTACTTTTGTATATTCTTGAATATCATTCCTAAATATTCTTCAGCTATATTTATGTATTCTGTAATTCATATTTATTTTTCATCTTAAGTTTTGAGTAATGAGGTTAACGAGTGATTCCGAAATTTGAACTTAGAGAATCTTAAACTTAAAAGAAAGAATTTAAAAATGTCCCCTTTTTCCAGTAAACAATTCCATTTCAGAAAAGGAATAATTTTGAATATCGTATTTGCAACAATATTTTTAATATCATATTTGCAAATTTTTGAATAACAAATTTTTTTGAATATCATTTTGTATTTTAATAACGTATATTGTTGAATATCAAATGTGAATATTTTATCAATTCTGAATATCTTAATATCTTACCTAAATATTCTTCACTACCCTATTTATATACTCTTCAATTCATATTTATTTTTCATCTTAAGTTTTGAGTATCTAGGTTAACGAATGATTCAGAAACATGAACTTAGAGAATCTTAATCTTGTAAGCTGTTTTAAAGGAATGGAACACACACCACATTTTTACCACAGTAAAACAATTCATACAAGAAAAGGAATAATTTAGTATAACATGTTATTCGTGAATATAATATTAGTACATTTTGAATAACATAATATTTTTTAATATCATGTTTGTGCATTTTTTTAAGTAACAAGATATTTTTGAATAACATATTTGTACATTTGGGAATAACATGATATTGTTGAATATCTTATTTTTTATCATATCTTGAATATCATATCTAAATATTCTTCACTACCATATTCACAAAGTCTACAATTCATATTTACTTTTCCTCTTAAGTGTATTAAGTAATGAAGTCAAAGAAGTATACTGAAATTTGAACTTAGAGAATCTTAATCTTGAAAGGCGTTTTTAAAGGAATGTAACACGTACCACATTTTTAACACAGTAAAACAATTCATTTAATAAAATGTGCCATTAAGTAGAATCTTTTGAAAGAAATTCGTTAACAGTTCTCTCTTATTTTCAGAAACGAAACTAATTTTTTTTTTTAGTTCTTCAAATCAAATTATTTATTACACAAGAAAGAATACTACACTTAAAAATTCTCCCTTTGAGAAATGCGGCTTAATGTTCACAGCTAATTGCGGTTTAGAATCACTAATAAGACTGACTCACATTACTGTATCATCTTTTACGTTTTTTTTTTTTTTTTTTATCCATACGTTAATTATAGCTTCCGTGAAAGTGCATATATATATTTATGTATTCCTTCGTATCATCTTATTTTCTGCAAGAAATGGGAAATGATTTTTCCTCTGAAACTCTTCTTCAACGCGATGGATTCCATTACAGAGCGTGACATGCGAGAGGCCCCGTGAAAAATGATTTTCATTAAATATTAGTATTTTTAACTTTTATTTCACACTCCGGGATAAAATGAGCTGTCATTTTTTTGTGGGGGAAGGGAGATGGTGTTGGATTACTTTTGTTTTGTTTCACTTGGGAAACACGATGCACTACTGGCGAAAGCCCCACACAGCACCCCCCTCTTCCAGTGATAAAAATGAAGTCGCTCAATTTTCTGCGTAATACGAGTGTGAAAGAAAGGTGCAAATTCAATCGAAAAAGTTGAGTTCTAAAAAAAAAAATTCGGAATCGAAAATTGCATGTGGCCTCGATCTTCGAATTTCCTTTATCGGGCATTATTCTAAAAAGATGATAACTTTTATTGGCATAGTGTTTTAAAATGTATTGATTAGTGCATTCGATTTAGGAACATATGAAGCTATGTTCGAATCCGGACAAGGGTACCAAATGACAACACTCATGTCCATGCGTCAGATAAGTGCTATAAGTCTAGGGCTAAAATCCTTCCCTTTTGGGTCTGGGTGGCCTGGCTATTGGCCAGCTCTCTGGCCTTTGGTATCACAGGCTTCCAGGTTAGAATCCTAGCAGGCCATGAGTGTTTTGGTGGTTTGTAGTTCACTTTAAACTGTAGGCTCTGTTCTAATTAGTCCAAAGAGTATGCAAGAGGTCTGCAGAACGACAAATCAAACCTTGATTCGGAGAAATGTTGAACAAAGTGTGTAACTTCAAGTTTCGTCAGCAGCTGGATTCCCAGCAGATACTAACATCGCACGTCTTGAACGTCAACCAATCAGGAACCTGATCTGCTGTCCTCAGGCTTCTGATTGGTTGACTTTCTGCGACTTGCAATCGTATAGTGGAAACATAAAGACCTGTTTCACTTTGTGTTTACACTCTGTCGTTTTTTTCCTTTTCTTCTTTTTTAAAAATCAGTAATGGTATAAGTTAAAGTCTCGTTAATTTCTTTTTATTACTTAATATTTTTATTATTTAAATTAAATATTTATTACATGTGATTCATTATTTAAATGTTTTTAAATATATAAAACCTAATTTCTTTTTATTTTTACAGAGTTTGTGCTCTTTAACTTAATTTCAAATCTTAAATTATAGTAAACTTTAATATTTCTTTCTGTTTTATATTTGTATTCTGTGAACTTTAATGTTCTTATACATCAGCCTTTTACTTTACTTTACTTATGGTGGAAACGTCTTCTATTAACGTGAGGAAGGGCTGAAATTTGAAACCACTGGCAGCATTGCCGTAGTTAATGTTTTCAGAAACGAGGATACCCGTTGGAAATTGTTATATAATGTGCGTAAGGCATCTCACATCGATAGTTAGGCTGATTGATGGAGTTTGTAGGAGTTTCTCCCATACGACATGGAAATGATAAAGAAATATTCTTAAAATCCTCTCAGAAGTCCCTGTCCTTCCTTCAACATCTATCGGTGAACTGTTTGTGGGCTATATGATGAGGCCTATATTTGAGGCCCACAGTGATTCCATCCCTAAAATATAACTTTTTCATATAATAGATAATAAAAGTTATCTGATAAATACTTTATTTGATAATCATATATCCCTAGGTACCACAGAATCTGGTGCTTTTGCAAATGATATAAGTCAAAGTACGAAGCATTTGAAA